>JAXGGS010015009.1:3304-22785 GCA_035585475.1 Armandia brevis | reverse complement strand
TTTTGCTTCTTTTACAGACTATGGTATCTGGTACTTGAGGAGATATTCTACGATAAGACGGCATCTCCGGGCCCATTTAAAATCGGATACGTTAATTACAACCCAGAAACCAAAAACGACACGTTCGAAGCTTTAACAGCCAAATTGAACGATGACCTATTTAAAGGTGCCATCCCAGGTATAAACATTTACATGACCTACTTAACCTTCAGCTGCTTCCGATTTATATCAAAATTGTTTAAATCATATATTATATTAACCTTGAGTTGGCCCTGCCCTTCATAATACACTTCCTTGTTATAGGTAAGATAATAAAGGTGGAGACGTTACACATTTTAAGCGATTTGACTGATCCTGATATGTGCTACTGGAAGGAACAACCAGACAATAACAGGGATTACTACTCGTTCATGCGAATCTTCTACATGACCAAGAGAGATGATCCTACCAGATATGGAGATATCGGTAAGTTGGGCTTGTTTTCTGTCTCCTGTCAACTGTTTGTTTCTGAGAGTATGGCGTTATTATAAGAAACTGATCTCAATAGAACGACCGATTTTAAGTGCGATGCAATCAAAGATAATAAGCAGAAGCGCTTATATTTACTAATAATATATTTGGTCATTCTTTATACAACCTATATACATGTCAATTATTGAAACAGTTAAAACCTGTCTTTAATGTACTATGCATGCTGTTATTTTCTGCCGTCGATTAGGTAAAGGTAGTAGAGAATTCGCCGGAAAGAAACTTGGTATATATCTACTGTTTCTTTATTGCTCTAGAATGAAATGTATTGAGTTGATCTTGAAAGCATCGTTCTGAAGATGATTAAAAAAATATTATCGTCTGATTCACGGTGGAATATATATCAATGCACCCAATCAATCCTAACTGCACAATCACCTGAATGGGTAAATAAACGGTAGACGTGATTCAATTTCTTGGAATGACCCCAATGTACAATGCAAAACATTTCTGTAATAGCTACGATATCCCTTGGAATGGCTCGTCAGAGGAGCTCAAAAATTGGTATCTAGAGTGATCAAAATTGCTGCTTCATTAAAATAATGTCATTGTACATATGTGAAAAATTGCAATTAATTTAAGGCATACTACTAATTACTTGCTACTTGTAAGGGAGGATGCTTAATTTGATTCATTTTCTATTGTCACAAAGATTTTGCCATTAGTTGCTACTAGGCCAAGGGTAGTCAAGTATACTTTTCTGAATAACGTATTTGGAATTATAAAACCGCATGCATTCTAAAACTATTTTGTTCTCTTCTAGAATACACCACTTTTACATAGTATTACGCCCAATAACATGGGATATACCTCAATATAAACATATATGGCATGCAACTCATGATGAATTCCCTACAGGTATCCGTGATTTCCTGCCCCAGTATGACCAGAGATCTCCCCACAACCAAGGATACGAGGTGTATGCCGACATGTGGAGACGAGCCGCCAGATGGATCTTTCTCAATCCGCATCTTCGTATCATAAACATGCAGTCTGTTTTCTTCAAATTAAAGAAAGGTACAATCAACTTCGTCATCTGATTCAGTGAACCCTTTCAAACAATGAATGCACCTTACTGATTCAAAAAATGTACCTGATCAATCGTAGCGTGTATTATATACATCTGACTATTATCATAAATATTTTTAGAGGGAATTGATCCCACCGCCACCCTGTATGAAAGATGTTACCATCGAGAGCACGGGAGCTCCTACGGATCTCTTGGTCACGCAAAAACAGAATACGTGCAGTTACTGAGGGTGATATTCAGCCAGCCTGTACAGCCAGGAAAGTCCAAGGAAGAAGAAACCGCCAAGAAGATGTATTACAAGAGTTTCACGCCTATCCGGATAAAGAGGGTGTTGCCCTTGGCAGCGGGGACCGAGGAACAAGAGCCCATGGAGAACAACTTCGAGGATTTACGTCACACCGAGGAGAAGATAAATGTCTGGCTGAATCACACAGGTACCGATCAAAACTCATCATAGGTATTATTATATAGTTTAACTTCAAGCATTGCTTATCAACATGGTTAAGGTGGAAAAGAATATCATACACCTCCAGCTGGTATTTTTAATGCAAACCAATCAATACAAACACATATCGACTAGTAAAGGTAATCCCCGTTGCATACATGCATCGCTTGTTGTTGTCAAACGCTTTCATTATTAAATATTGTCAGACTAATGATAATATTTACGCGAGCAATTAAATTGAAGAGACAAAGGACTGAGCAGGTAATAGGTGGTCTTTTCATTGATCGGATCTATGATTTATTTTTAGGAGCTAAGATCTTTGGGGTAGAATCGATACCGACACGACTTGTTACTGGAGGACAAGAGATACTGGGACCTGAAGCAACTTATGTTTATAACGATAGAGAGAAGAATATAGGAAGGGAATACTGGAGATACCACATCAGGTAAGCCTATAATAGTTTTAATATAAACACTGTTACATAATATACACATGAAAGACACTTCAGTTTCGAAGATTTCTTTTTTTATTTCGATTCAAAGCATATTTGATTATTTCTTTAAACACACATGCGATGCACAAATTACAGGATCTACCTAGAGGGCGAGTACAAAGAGATCCCGGTTCACTGGTCCGCAAAAGTGGTCGAACAGTCCGCCATTGAAACGTCGTAGATACCGATCGGGCTTATGACCCGATCCGTCATTTGTCTCATCGACATAATGCTTGCCTTATGCTAGTCATAATCAAGGACTCATTTGCAATATGTTTGCTTAAGTTTGAATCACTGATGATGTAAAAACGTGAAATTTTTACCGTGTTATTGTTCAGCATATGGACCATGCTACGTATTAAAGTTCAGTAGGGCTTCAAATAATGTTCTATTGTATTACATTATTTGACAACATGTTGTAATGTTAATTAAAGACTCTATATATATTGTATGAATTAATTTGTTTATTCAAGGCGCTGCACACAATATGTAGTAGACGTTTCATTCAGCCTATTGATGTATTCTTTTTTAAAACAAACTTGATCTCTCCCTCTGATCTAAACTAAAGAATCTGTGCATGCGACTACGTTGTAGACAAACTTATAATTCGAGGTTTTGTTATGCCACTGTGATTCAATCACTTATTATTGAAACCGACCTGTGATACTGTACAAGCACTTGTTAATTATTCAATAAAATATTGATGACATTGAGCAGAATTTGGTTCAACTAGTGACGTTTAGTTTATAACGATGGTGTAATCCGGTCACCGTGTTATCACGCACTACGCCGGTGCATCGTTTATGACTAAGAACGGGACCCTAAACAATGAAAACTAACCACGTGTAATTACAAATGCCCTAGTTTCAGTACAAAACTGACGATGAAATGATCTTTGAACACAAGTTTTCTACGCAATTATTCTGGAGCTTGGAATTTTGTATAATGGCCGATGTTTCGGAGAAGCTTTAAAGGGGCGACTTAGTAGCCCTCAGCGATGGGTGCGGTTCTTCAAAAAGTTGGAATACATATTTGACATTGCCTGATTGTGGTACCTTCTCTTTTACTAAACCAGTCTTTGTCACTGAATCCCGCGAAAATGATTGACAGTACATATATTTATGGTTAAGATGTTTTCTATCGGGTTTTCTAATAGACTAATTCACGAAGTATTTGGAACAGCCAACAGGACAAAGTGCCCGCACTAGTGAAAACAAAAGTTAACTCAATTTATGTCCTCAGTCCCGGTATAAATGAGATTGTTACTCAATCTTACCCCTATTGTTGCCGCGTCTAGTCGGTTAGTTCGGTCGTCATGTACTTTGTTCTGAGTCTGCTATTCCTTGGCGCAGCCTCGGCTGCCCCGGCCTTAGACAACTCCTGTGCTTATGGATTTATTCAGCATTATTCCAACTACGGAGCGGTCAGTCCATCCTCAGACAGACCACCATTTGAGATTTACATAGACGATGATGATTTGGATTTCGAACCCGGAGATGATGCAGAGAGTGAGCAATTTTAGAAAGCAAAAACCTTTTTTTCTCAGTTATTAGAAGAAAACTAGCTCAATGATACAAGCAATGTATAGCTAAAGCCCGAGCTCAATCGTATGTTTCTGTTTGATTAAAAACAACCACCGTTGTCCACAGTTGCCGTCAGATCTACCGGAAGAGGGACATTTAAGGCATTTTACCTGGAGGCTGTGTCTGCTGATGGCGGGAATGATCCCGTCGGCCGCTGGCGTTCCGGTGGATACGCCACAAAAACAGTTTGTAACGGAAACGTACGTTATTCCATGACATATACCTGAAATAAAAAGTTTGAATGATTTATTTCTCAACATGTCTATAAGATTTATCTTAATTTTACATAATTTGCAGCAAGGATTGACGCAAAGTTTTGAACGGAATATGCGGTACGCCGAGGGAGATTGGTACGGAAATAGCAGGGACGGAGACGTTATTTTCATGTAAGCATGACTATATGATTTTTATTATAATATTGATCATTTTGGCCATCATTCTCACCGATTACTGACACATCGCCATGTGTATGACCATTAGAGCTCATGTTGTTGCTGAGGATGGCACGTATTACGAAGGCATCAGATCCAGCTTGTTTAGGCTGGAGAGACGAGGAGGAGGCGGTGGTTGGGGAGGCGGCAGAGATCAGGGTAACGACAGAGACAGAGGATGGGGAAGGCAAGACTACTACCATAGCAGCGAGGAGTCAGACGAGAGCTGGGAAAGCTGGGGTTGGTAAATATATCACCGGTAAGAGGCTCAATAGTCTTTTTTTAAATATAGATTGATTTATTTAACATTTGAAGTTTTCATATACAACAAGACATATGCATTTTGTGGCCTGCACGCTTAGTGTCTAGGCAGGCCTGAACACATGATATACAATAAGTTTGGTGATTTTGTACTAAATTAATTAATTACAGCAACATTGTCTCTCATTCAAACCTTTTGGATCTATGGATGTATTCTTGGACTAATTTTTGAAAGTCACAATTTACACTAGTATCATGTAATCAGGATTTCCTTCATAGATATTTATCATGTTCCATCCTAAATCCTCAAAGTCTTTGAAAGCAGTATTAATCAAATTAATATAATCATCAATTAAGCCATTTGATCAAAGCCTCCGTACGCTTGATTGTACCTGTCTTGTTCTGATCCACAGATTGTGAAATTGAATGAAGCGTTTCATCCGAAGGCTCGGATAAAGAATACGGAGATTCACCAATGGAACAATTTGAAAAATGATAATAAATTACCTACCATAGCAACTGTTCTTTTGTTTAAAATGATACAATTCAAATGCTTGATCAGTCTGCCAAAAATAAGACTAGATATTGAACTTACTCTAACTGACCTGTGAAAGTACGTTCAACAAACAAACACAAACAAATGTAAAGATCGCTCAAAATTAACTTAAAAAGTGTAAGTAAAAGAAAAAACTGCGCTTAAGTTTTAGCAGTAGACTATCCGTTTCGCTTCGTCATTAGCGTATGAACCTTTTCGCTGTCGATGGTTGATTTACTCACATTTTTAGAGTAATTTTTAATATCGGCAGCACCCCAGCGGCATTAAGGGTGAACAAGTTTAACAAACTGAGTAGAATTATATTTGTCAATCTTCTGATAGCGATGAGTGACTCATAAAACCATGGGAACACATTCTTACAATGGTATTTCAAACAGGAAGAGCATCAGCTAGAAAACACAATCTATAGTTTATTTGACCTATTCAAGCATATTGTGACCAATAATAAAAGCAAGTGCCATAATACCGCTACGCCCCAACTCTAACTATAACATACTTTGCCAGTCAGTTAATAGAGCAAAATACTGCTGTACGATGATATAAAATTATCTGGGGCACGTTCGGTGCCAAATGAATTGTCAAGGAGAAGACGGATGTGTAAAACGTATCAAATTAAATGATTTTCTTAAATGAATAAAAGACAGTAATTATTTCTACAAGTGAGAGGACCATAGACATAAAAGCGTTGCCATGTATACGCACTAGTTCCAAACAATTGGATTGTATAGAAATATGCGGAAAGATTTTAGTTACTTGACCTCACACACTGCCACAAAGTCCAGAAGACAATTGGTACAATTCCGCCAAACGAAGCTCGTCAACGCTTAAAGCAATTAACTTGAAATCCGATTAATTGCGCAACCAGGTTGAAAAGGTTATCGTTATTTATAAACAACGAAAAGTTCTCGAAGTTCCAAAAGTCACGTCCTCCAAGGACCGTTTCAAGGCCGGATAATTATATAGCTGCGAAGAAATCACAAGACAGCACCTCACGATGGGGAATTTGGTTTATCTGTCCATTTTCTATGGATTGATTTTACAAATCGATGCCTACTCAAGCGGAGCGCCAACACGAGCATGTGAAAGCATTCAACCTGAACATTTCAGGAGGGGAATTCTGCTGGACCCGCAGATCAGCCGTCCACCTTACCGCCTGGTTATTATAGGCCATGAAGAGGGCACAACTTACTCCCCTAATCAGGAGTTCGCAGGTAAGGTCGCAAACTATAACATTTATATACATAATGTATCACTGTTGATTTTAATTCAACTTATGATGGTCTAAAAATTCGACCATGGCCGCATGATAGACATGCGCTCACATTTGGGTAACGCTTAGGTTATTATATCACATAATATGTAACTACGAAATCAGTTCTGAGGGGCCCCCGCATAATTATTATAATACTTGAATCTGTCAGTGAAGCTGGAGAGCGAGAATCCGGTTTCTGGGGAGCAGTTCCGTGGTTTTATGATTGAGGCGCGAACCGTGAGGGGAGAAGTAACTGGGCCTGTGGGCAGATGGGGACTGGGAGCTACTTATGGATCAAAAACCATCTGCGGGAGCGATAGAAACGTGCGTAGTGCACAACAAGAAGATATTATAATACATTCATTCGTTTAGATGAAAGATGTAAGTATTCGGTGTAAGGTCGAAATCATTTATTTCACATTCCTCCTCTCCAGTTGGCTTTTACCCAGCGTTTCGCGCGTTCTAGAAGATTTATGGACGCAAAATGGACAGCTCCTTCATTTCCTGTAGGAGATTTAATCTTGGTGTGAGTTCCGGTGGCTAAGCACGTCACTTTAATACCATACCGAGGCTAAATCTAATACTATTAGCTACTTTGTATCAATATTAAATTTTGCCATCCACTCCCCGGTTACATATAGAAAATTAAGTTTTGACGCGCGTCTTCGTATGTGATTATGATCATTTCCAGGGCATCCGTCGTGCAAAACCATGGGACCTTCTGGATGAACGTCACCTCACCTATCCTTAAGGATGGCAGTGCAATCACCACCCCGCCCCCGACCCTCGCCCCCACCATGGCCGCCGGTAACAACTCCCAGACCGTGTGCGAGGAGAGGAATCTCGAGTCCCTGCCAGAGGTCAGACCTGGCGTGGCTATTCTCTGTGAGAAGGATGCTCACTGTCCCTGTGGCTGGGTGTGCTGCTCTCAGTGTCAGCAGTCTCTGGCGATCTGTCGTCAGCCAAGAGATCAGCCCCAAGATTTCGATGACAGCCTAGAGATCGAAATCTAGGATTGAGTGGAGTGATGCCAATTCAGGTTTACGATATCCTTCATCGGATATCATGTAAATCCGATTCTAAATAGTATACAGGCGTAACAGAAATAAACATTGATTCAACAGTGTTAGATCAATTTAAACATTGATTTGTTTTTCATTAATAATTTAATTTGAAAAATACATACTAAATGCAAATGCAATTGCAAGAATATTAAGTTCGTTCCTGGTCTTTTAAAAAGCGACATCCACTGACTTCTAGATGTTTGTACTTGGCTTCTAAGATAATGACGTGTAATTGATAATTATTAGTCTACCGGATCCCTGCAATGTTTTATTTTTATCGGCCATATATACACATCCTCCCCCTATAAAACCCTCGGTCCGGCCCGGCTCTGTTCACTGGTGCATACTCGGAAGGGGCTACGACGTCGGTACCATTCACGGGAGGGACACCTCCTCTGGTCGCGGACGATAGAGGCCTAGCACGGAAGGCTCCCGTGTTGGGAGGTATGCACGGCCCGGCACACGCTGTTATCAAACTCCATCGTTCACGGCGACAGACCATGTTCGTGTCCTGTTGATAAACCATCCAAGACTTGTTCCTATTGTGCCGCTATTAGTCATGGTTAGCGCTTGCGGTTTGCTCCGCACAATTAGGAATATATTTTGAAATTATAGGATTTAAGTAGGACGCGGTTTGAATCACTTGTCTAATGTTTGCCATGATGTTAGGATGAGATTCGAGTTTCCCTACATGTGTATCACCACCCTATGTTTAACGATCATCGAGATAGAACCCAGTGGTGGATCACCGGCTCTGCTTAAAGGTAACGTGAAATCATACGCATAAGCTCTACACGTTGTGTTCTCGCCATACTTATATATACAAGCTGATTAAAACAAAAAGTCGGTCGGAGATGATAATTTATGGTATTTATGCTCACCGATATCTCTTAAACATTGATTCACCCCGGTATCAAATTTGGGTTATGAAGTGGGTTGTATTTGGCTTGGGGAAGTTCGTGTTCAAAGCGTCTCTCTTAACGCGACCAGAAATCAGTTCTGATCTGATTAATATGAAGTTTGACAGGTAACGATTCAGCCTGTCTAAATTATGATGAGTTTGATTGTAAATCACTGATTATCTTTCCGATCGTGCATCATTCGTCAGTTTCATCTTGCCGATTGTATGCTCACACCTTCACGTGGATGGATACGTGCGACATTAATTACACGTTTGGCAAACATCTCATAATCGTTGCTCTAAATGATTTACCTGTGACAAATCAGCGAGAAACGCTGCCCAGGAATGACTATACTTGGTAAGTTCTCCGGCTCACAAAATAACCATTATAATATCGTCATGCACAGTTTTAATCAGGATTTCAGGAGTCGTTGTTTGTGCACCTGAAGTTATTCCCGAGTTTAATACCCGAGCGCCTAAAATAATCATTCAGTGCTAGTGCATTGAACAAACCATACTAGCTCGTCTCGTCAATTGACATTTCGTATGTATGATTGATTAACAACACATGTATACGAATAGGAAACGTTTGCATTGCGGAATATAGAAATTATGAGGCAAATGATAATAATAATAATAATAATATTTATTGGTCCGTACCTGTATACATAGATACATGATAGTGTCAGAGGTGGATCATATAAACACAGCTAGCGAAATTGATTGTTTTTAACTTTGATTTCAGACACCGACTACTGCCCGAGCTTTTGCTCGCCTAACGGTACCTGGCATGAATCTCAACAGTGTCGCGTGTCGAGGTACTGCTGCGAGGTATCCAGGGGACTGCTCGAGTGTTGTAATGATCAGAGCAAGCAGATTAGCTCAGGAGTAGGAAACGACTACAGCTGCACGAGAACATTTGTTCTCCTTCAACAGTAATAAACGTTTATCCATTCCCAAAAATTAGATTCACCGACCGATTATGTACATACTTAGAATTCCTGCATGTATGGGCTTCGTTGTACTGTAGGTCCTATAGACACGGGCCTATGATACATGGTAACTGGATTCTAATGCGTTCTAAATTTCTTTCAGTTGGAGAGTAGTTATTGGAGTTTGCATTCCAGTGGCGGTGTTAGCTTTAATTGGGTTTATGGTTCTCTGCACATTGCAAATCAGGAGGGATAAAATGAGGCGGGCCAGAAGACGAACAAGATCATCAGTTAGCAGTATGAACCATGACCTACTTTTATATATTGGGGCGTTTCTCAAGTATAACTGTTCGATTTGTAATGCAATGATAGTCACGAAAAACTGCAGGCCTATGCATGTATTGGGGTTTACAGTGATACCGACTGTATGCAATTGCTGTTTATTTATTTCTCCCATTTAGGAAGCTGTTCTCGAGCGAGCTCCGTGTCGGTATCGTCCACATCGAGCACATTTGTGGCACAAAGTTGGGATAACCCGGCGATGGAGAGTTATACAGATCATTCATCACACGGTGGAAGCAGCAGGAACGCCTCAGATTTAAGGCTCTCGCCCTACAGTCCGTACGGCCACCCTGTGTCTCCCTTCACCCCGGGGGATGAGAGGGAAATGCTGGCTATGAGACACCTGGGAGGAGTGGCGGGAGGTCACATGGGAGACGCCTATCGGCTGGATACAGTCATGACGCTGGGGCAACCTCCTCCTTATACAGCTGAGAAACCTCCACTTTACGCGGAAATTTATCCATCCTGACAAGAGGCTTATAAGACTTAGTGAAAGCTATGATGAAAACTGTGCATAAAG
The DNA here is from genome assembly GCA_035585475.1 of Armandia brevis. Lineage (NCBI taxonomy): Eukaryota > Metazoa > Annelida > Polychaeta > Opheliidae > Armandia > Armandia brevis. The sequence goes on along the minus strand of JAXGGS010015009.1, from coordinate 12,446 downwards.
GTGCCAAGGGTATATAGTGATAGAAAATACGAGCGCGTTCGTCTGTGATCACAATTTATAGGAAATTCCAAGGAGAAAGGGTAATGGAAAGTCAGCTGATTCAATTGTGTTCACTTTCAAAAACAAATAACAAACGTTAGAAAACCAAGAGCTATAATATTCAATTCGGTCCAGTCATTGGAATACTGATATCATGTTTTGGGTGACAACGCGATATAGACAATGGAATTAATTTGATGACTACAACGGTCATCACATAGAATAAAATGTATGCTTATGTGTTGTAGGTACTCATAATCGCACGATGTATATGCTTACAAGGACATGCCGAACGTCATAATCGAACATCTTTGTTCATCTTGAACTTGTCTTGTAACACACAACTTTGATAATGTGGGTCAATGACCCTTATCAGTATTATACAAACAAACATTGAACTTCAAAAATATTAAATGACACGAACTCTTCAATATAGTCAATAACGTTTTTAATTAATGCGAAGCAAAATGCATATTAGTACGGTCAATTAGCTACTGCACGTTAACAAATTCATTTGTTTAAATCACATGACACCTAAAATTACAGATCAGCCAGAAAATGGTTTACTTTAATGCTCAATATTTGAGTAGATTTAACTCTGAATCGGGAGGGAGATGTATAGACCCAGAAACAGAATCATTACTGGCGCCTGTGACTTTTGTATAAACGTTAGGTAAACCTAGCAGTGTTCTCAATCCCAGGAACGCAAATACCAACGCTTCTTTATAGTTAATCGTATCTTCATCAATTGTTTCTACAGCTACGTTCAGGCCATATTCGGTAATCGTGTGTATGATGCTCGACATTAGAACCGGGTTAAGGGCACCTCCACCCGTCACCAGCATCCTTGTCGCTATGGAGATATTCCTCATGAGTAGATGTTTCAGTGAAGCAGCGATCTGTTGGCTGATGTGTACCACACATGTACGCATCAAATCAGCACAGGTATACCTGTCCGTATCCAGCAATTCCCTGAAACTCTGGTCAAACCATTCTTTCCCCAAGCTTTTCGGGGGCTCGAGTCGATAGAATTCCAGATCGTTCAATGTTTTCAGCAGTTCAGGTTGGACCTTCCCTTTGGCAGCTATCTTCCCGTCAACATCGAACTCAAGCTCGAAGTCGCTGGTTATTGCTAGGTAATTCAGAGCCATGTTGCAGATACTGATGTCAAATCCCTGTCCTTCATACGAAATATTACAGATGCCGCCCAAGTTCAGGCAGAAATCAAACTGTTTGAACAGGAATTTCTCTCCGCCCGGTACGAGCGGTGCTCCTTGTCCTCCCAAAGCAACATCTTTGTTCCTAAAATTGGAAACTAAGGGAACGCTTAAGTGGGTCACCAGTGTCTCTCCATCCCCTATCTGACAGGTGAATCCATGCTGTGGTTGGTGGAATATTGTATGACCATGAGAGGCCACCAGATCGACTCGCACCTCCTGATCGCGGATAAAAGTGTTAACGGCCTGACCGAGGTAATGCGCGTACTCTACATCTAACTTAATCAGGTCTCTACCTGCCAACCCCTCAGCAGCCCTCAGTCGCTCCCGCCATGACGGAGAGTAGGGAACAGTGGTGGCGCTGACAATACTATGATCCCACATGTCGTTTTTCGCGTCTCTCTTGAATTGGACGCAGCACATATCTAAACCATCCAAGGAGGATCCCGACATTAAACCCACAGCCGTGTAGGACGCCATAGTTAACGGGTGACAAGTGAGCTAACGTATTTTATAATATTATCTACGACCATCGAGCATGGTTGGCGTGATCGGTGAAGAGGGTATTGTAAAGTCAAGTGGGCGTTCAGTAGAAGATATGTATCGCGTTTTATATCACATTTAATCGGATTGAGATATCATATTCGGCCCTCACATTTAACAGTACAAACACGCCGTTCACCGACTTGTTGAGTTGGCTTGCACAAAAATCATAAAGATCATCGTTTAAGATTTTTTAATATATATAATTCAAATTTCAAATACCACTGGCGCTACTTTTATGATTATGAAGGCACATAAGGTGATCACATAAAAATAAATAATTACAATTAATACATACAATTATCAAGTAGCATGCAAATGGCAAAGCTGGATTTCCTGAGCATCAAATATATGAATTAAACTGATTTGAAAACAAAAATCGTATGTGGTGGGACCTCTCTTTGCTTTAAAGTCGTCTACTATTCGGCTGGAGCTGGAAACAGGGATACGAATGTAAGTAGAGACACCAGTATTAAGATAAAAATGCATCACGTAATTCATATATAGGATTTCATTACAGAAATATAAATTTATTCTCTGTCTGAAAAAGCATTTAGGATACAATTGTTATCTTATCTACGAATACAAGAAGAAATACAAAATATAGAACTGTTATCTATAGATACTGTAACAGTGTATATAATGTATTTAATAGTTTTATACATTTACCTATAATCGTATTCATTGTACATACATACTTCAGACTTATAACTATCTTAGCAAGAGGCAAATCATACTATCGATATAAATATATATATAACGTATGGAATTATATGTATTGTATATACAGAGTAAGGAATGAATCGGTTCATAAATCTATACAATTGTTGAATAACGAACAAACATAAAGTTACACAAAACAATGAAGGAATGTTGAAAAATATATGTTATAAAAATATATAATCATTGCAGCAGTACATGCATGCACAGCAATTTTTGGGAAAGTTAGAACCGCTGAACTGCCCAGTTAGATAGCATGAAATATGAACATAAGATCATATTTCTAAGAAGAATGGAAATCAATCAGTTAATAAGTAAGCCCAGGAAGATTAGCTAACGAAGGACTAACTCACATTATAAAGTTGTATAACAACCAATGATATATTTACAGAGTAATTATCGATTGGGTGAAATCAATATCTTATATAAAAAAGTACACACTACCGATATATAGCAATCAATGCAATTCAATAATAGAATGAAATATAAACATGATGCCTTTTCGATGCAACTTGAATGACGAAAATCAAAAATAGCCGATAGATGCACACGTTAACATTATAAATCAACGTTCATTCAACAAAAATAAAATAGATTTCAAATAATTTTGAGAGTCTTCGATTATATACAAAAAGTTGGCACAAATCTGAACGACTACAGATGCACTGCAAGTTAACAATTATTAAGAAGCTACATGTATAATCTAGAACGCAACCGTATAGTTATTGGAAAAAATAGAAAGGGAAATTAAGCAGGATTTCATCTACGGAAAAAAGTCTAACTATCTAAATATTGTACTAGTAGTCTATAGGGATAATCATATTGTATGTTTAATGTACACAAGGTGACGCACAGAACAATCAACAATATCTGCTATGGTTATCAACATAGTGAAGCTACAGGAATTGAACTAATCAACATAATCTTTGTCACCTATGCCTGACAATTCGCGAGTAAGTTCTGTGAATGAGGGCCGTTCTTCCGCACTCTGGAATTATCAAAACAGTAATTGACGATTTGATTTCGTTCTAATCTTCAACATTGTTCAATTTCATGACTGGAAGAATACTAACCGCTTCCCAGCATCTTATCATGATGTCAAAAAGGGTTTGCGGACAAGCAGCTGGCTGCTCCAGCCTCCTGTTGAACGTGCACACCATCTCCACCACATCAGCGTTTTTGGTTCTACCATAAGGCATATCACCACCAGTGAAGATTTCCCACATGAGAATACCTACAAAAGAGGTACACGTGGTTATGAAAGCAGCTGACCTTGACCTGCACGTGTGAATACATAACGAGATCTGGGAATCACTTTCAGGAAATAGAAATACTATCCTAGTTTATGTATCGTATTTTTGCTGGCACTTACCGAAGGCCCATACGTCTGATTTGCTGCTGAACACTGTATACTGTAAAACCTCTGGTGCCGCCCATTTTATAGGGAATTTGGTACCCTGTGAGCTTGTGTATTCATCATCAAGGACGAACCTTTGAGATGGAGTAGAGATCGGTAACTCAGTGGACAATATAATATACAGCATATGATATAATTTCCGCTAATCACAATGATTCAGACCGCTAAGATTAGCAATGGGAACAACAAAATGCACGCGTACCTTGCTAACCCGAAATCTCCAACTTTCACTTCAAGATTTTCGCCGACGAGGCAATTCCTGGCAGCTAGGTCTCGATGTATAAATTGCTGAGATTCTAGGAACTGCATGGCACCAGACACCTGGGTGCACATTAGGCACAGCCTATCTAAGTTATCTTTATGTAGGAGACGTTTCTTGTGTCTGCGTAAATACGTATTTAAGGCACCTAAAGAAAACAAATACGTTGAACAAATTACTGTAAATCAAATGATAAAAATAACGCGTAATTTATAATATTCTAGTAAAAGCTGTCTATCTTAAATGCCATTATAGCAAAAGGGGGAATTTCGTTCTCGTTTTAATATACATGTGTTAGTGATTAAACCCGGGGGGTGATTTTTGTAGGGAATAGGCAAATGGATATGACCGTCCTCTAAATAGAATTTATCATTCCATAGTTTAGCAGGCGCTACCCTCGCTAAATGGACTTGTTTTGAGGAATCTTGCGGAGGTCGTCACAACACATCGCTACAACATGTACCATACATTAGTTATTGCTATAACACTTCATATTATGTAATTATACAGTATAGCTTCTAAGTGGAGGTACGCATGTAGTGAGTATACAATGTATACGTATCACATAGCAAAGCACGTTATATATAACACAGGCTTAAATTACCAACCATTGCTCATGTATTCTGTCACTAGAAGAATTGGTTTTCTTTGAGTGCATACTCCAAAAATACCAACTAGATAATTGTGGCGCAGTCTCCTAGATGAAAAAATATGATAACATTGACATATCAATATATTAAACGATAAACTTAACAAAATACAGTGTGGCCGTAATACATAATTTACTAACATCATTGTTTTTGCTTCATCGATGAAATCGGCCTCCTTCATCGTTCTTTCATTCATCATCTTTACCGCTACATGTTTGTCGCCTTTGTAAATACCGTGTTTCACAACCTGAGGAAAACAGACAGGACTGTTCATGTCCATGTTCATAGACCGGCATTCAAACTGACGTGATATTGTTTTGCCGTATTCAGTGGTATATGATCATACGAATACGTTGAATAGAAACAGCACGTGCTTCAATTGTTCTTGTTACTCACTCCAAACTGTCCGCTGCCAAGTTCCTCCCTCATTTCAATGTCATCTGGATTAAGCTCAAATTTGTCATGGCCTAAACCAGGAAGTGTTGGTGTGCTAGAACTTCGGTCAGCAGGTGGTTCTCGGAGACGTACAACCAAGCCTACAATAAAAACATAAGTAAACAATTATAGACCAAGAAAAAAGATACAAATTTGTGGCACATTTTATTGCGTCTCAAAATGCCTTTACCTGCGCAGTTGTGCCGGTGATAGAAAATCATATCAGGTATGTTGGGAAAGCTGTGTTTGTCGTTCAGATAAAAGTCTCCTTTGCCGTTCTTTTTCACGTGATAATGGCGAACTATAAGGTCGTGCCTATAAAATAGCAAACCATATTAATTTGTTTCCTAATTTCTCAGTAGTTGGAAGTGGAGTCAACTAAACCCGAGAGACTTTAAGGACACTCACAATGGTGGTTCGGTGGCGAGAATCGAAAGAGAGTACGTCCCTTTGCTTGTGTTGGATTCCCGGAGCATGAAACAACCTTCGTTGCTGTCCCTTTTTAATACTTCCTCACTGGACTGCCGAGATACACCAGGGTAAAACCAACTAAAAGAATAAATTGGCTGTTTAGATTATCCAATAAACACAGAATGATTACATTAATCTATTTTTATATCATCCAATTTGCTGACACGAAACAAAACTTACTCGTATTTCTCTAAACCATGTGAGGTTACTTTTTCTACATAGTTGGCAGGTATGTAGCCAACCGCTCTGTAAACAGTACATCAATGCTCAGTAAATAGGGGTATAGAATCAAACAAGTACAACATACATGTAGTAGCACCAGTGTACAGTATGTACACGGGTTTTAACATATGTCTTGGAGGTAACTTACCCGGTTCTAGCCTGAACTTTCCACCACCAGTCATGGGACTCATCAAGTATTTCATATTCATCACCCTGATTAAAAAAGTTCGTTTCGTAAATTGAATCCAGTTTCGCTTTACAGAACTAAAATACGTCAACAGGCTCCTAACATAAGAATTTCACATGATTTACCTTCGTTAAGGCTAAGTCTCCGTCCTCAGCTTTTGTGTAATTATATAATGCAATGACTTTGGGGTTCTCTTTCGCCTGCACAAAACAACGATTAGGTTATAATTGGAGGGCAACATGTACATCAAAGAAATCAGAGTGTATCAAATATGGTAAACTATCGCATTTAAATTATATTGGAAAAAGATTAAGCTGTCTAAATGCACTAGGATGCATGGGGTAGGTAAAATCATTCAGATCACATACATGTATATATTATGTATGTGCATTGTATTTTTGTAATCAAGTTACATGTACATGTATGTAGAGTTAGTTATCATATAGCCTACAGTCTAACAGTGTACAAATACATGCACATTGTATATAGGGAAATCTACTCTAATATTACATGTACACACACTTAACTAACAACTACAGCATTGCGGTGCTGTATACCAGCCATACTAGTTCTAAACATGTACATGTGGATGTACAAACCACAGTAAGTATCAGTATACATGCATTGAGAATTAGATAGGCCAAAGAGCTAGCGGATATCGATATTGGCTATAAGTAGCAACCGTAAAGTCATTCTAATACTGTATGATATACATTGAGCGTTAATCATTATGTGTATCATTGAAAAGCATTATTCGTATTCAACTTAGTTCAAAGAAGAACATTCACACACACACACGTAACTAACATCAAAACAGTTACACGTACTTTTGGCATTCTGTGCTGTAACGAAAACGCATAAACTTGTTACACACTTTTTAATTGACATTCCATCTTATCGTATACGTAATGTACAATCTAATATCGGATACGTCCGTTTACGATTATTAACGTAAAAGGTACCTTTGGTTTCTCAGCAACCGGAGGAGGAGGCAGAGCTCTGTGCGGGGAATGAGACGTCGTCGTCGGTCCACCGTATCCAGCGGAATTGTTGTTGTTAACAGTGGTGCGAGAAATTCCAAAATCTCCTGATCGATTTCGAAGAATTAAAGATTATTTTGAAACTGATGTGTATATTGTATAATGGATACAGATTAAGGTTGCTAAGACGAGGAGGTACTGGTTTCTTATGCACACTTAGGCGATAAGGTTTCTATTGTACCAATGGATACAATTTAATGGTCTAGTAAAAATATAAACCAATCAACATGACGCTAAAAGCGCGAGAACAATACTATTCTCCATCCGCATCTCACCGATTTCAATTTTTTATAAATAAGCCATCCCCCATACTTGTGGCTCAGATGGACCAAAATAGCCGACATGAAAACGATTTATTATGGCTGATGTTTAGGTGATTGTGGTATTATGAACCGGTGGTGCAGGTTAGAGCTGAAACGAGTACCCGGGTCCCCGGGTCGGGTTCAGCTCTTACCCGGACCTACCATCAGTGCCTCATTATCAGAATAAATCAATCAAAGGCTAGATTATTACCTAATCCACTGAAAACGGTTACTCATATTCTCATGTATGAAATAGCAAACGTTACCAATTATTAAATCGTACCGTTTAGGGGACTAGGAGTTGGTGTGGGAAGAATGTTATGTGTCGCTCTCTGGCAGCCCTCGTCTCTTTTATTGATACTGCTACAACACGTGTAATGTCCTTTCTTCTGGTCCCAATTACTAGGGTGGTACTTTTTATTCAAGTCAGCGTTTGCCTTCAGGGCAGCTGCAGTGGAAAAATCAAACAAATTTGATTATCAAATGGCACAATAATTAATAGCCAAATTTAATCGCTTCCAAAAGTGTAAAAAAATGTAAAATTCACTCACTATCACGAAGAATTTCAATCCATTCTCGTTTTTCGTCATCAGTTACTGCTACCACATATAGTGTGTAATTTTCATTCAGTTTGGAGTCAAGGTATACAATCTGAAATATATGAACATGGGTTCAAATATGTGGAAAAAATTATGCGCGTTATGTACAGTATGTACATGAAAGTTGATGTTATAATAATTATCTGATATTTTGTATATAATCGCCAGGGCTCATTCATGCGTACATGTATTATCTTGGTAAATGGATAGGCATTTTATCTGCGAGTTGAGCTTCCGCGTTCGTGCGAAGCCCGCTCGCCACATTAAAAAAATAGCCCATCCCATTTCCCAGATGCAATGGAGGCACTGTGTGGTATTTTTGTAATAATTGAGGAGACGACTGTTTTCTGCGTTTGGAATATACTGTGCGCGGTGTAGGAAGTTTAGAGTAACCGATGATTAGATGATTAATTATCGGATTTTGGTTGCGGGTGCTGGGTTGTAGCCACGTAGTACATTGTATGTGAATAGAACTTTACCTGGAAGGCGTGTGGTTTGTTGGAAACAACAGAAGAGGAAACGTCTTCTACTGCCTTAATATGTTTCGTAAGAATGGGACTTCCCTTCACCTTTCCAGGCTTTTTATCCTGAAACAAAAAAGGCTCTGTTTAATACCGCTTATATTTTGACTTAACGACACAGTCAAGGTGGTCATCAATAGAAACACATTAATTTAAAGTGAACATTAGGGCCCAATACGTTTTTTTATTCCTTTAGCATTCCTTGATGAATCAATTCTTATATGCATACATGATTATTGCTATTGAAAAGTTTCCCAAATATATAACCGGGTACGAGTCTATGTATATGATTGTGTTACATGTACTGCGAAATGACACACGCATGAGAGAATCGTAAACACAAGTTACGAGGATATCAATCGACTTTCACGAATGAGTCTATTTATTTTCCAGTCGAGCGCTTGATGGCACCGTTTGTAATCAATCCCTTTACTGTGTGTAAGCGTGGAGTGTCAAACCAAGTACAAACGTATACATTGTAAATTCACATCCTCCTACAGAATAACTACGCTTAATGAAT
>JAXGGS010014676.1:8251-21098 GCA_035585475.1 Armandia brevis | reverse complement strand
CTTGTTCATCTCATATGGAGAAATAGCAGAAGTGGCGGTCAATCCGCCATCCACCTCATTCATAGAGCCTGTGATAAAACTGGCAGCATCTGAGGCTACAAAGCAAATAAACTTGCTGATCTCATCGGAGGCTGCCTGGCGTCCCAATGGATGGCATTTATCAAATACATCTGTATACTACAAAAGAAAGATTAATACATAATGATATATAGGATATTGACTGATTTAGAATAAGGTCAAGGATGGCTTAGCTATTATTGTATGTGTTCCACCTCTTTGTCGCTGGCTCCAGCAGTAAGGTTTGTGTGCACTCCCCCAGGGCTTAAATAATGAACACATGTTTACTTCATTTAGCTCAGTCTTCGCACTTTCGTTGCTCGATCAACACTAATCTGACCGAATTTGGGCTGTGATGCTATGGGTGTCATCATAGCACATTCAGGAATAATAGTACATTCAGCTGGGTATGGTTAGGTTATCCATGTAGCCAGAAATTGAGTGAATGGCTGACGCGTCGCTCTCCCTGTGCACCATTAAAAGGTGAGGTGAGTTTTAATAAAGCCAGGAAAAGACTTCTTAACTTGGACGTGCATGGTGTGCACGGTCTGAGGCAATGGCAATTCACGGATCCCAAACAGAATTTGATTAACAAACACAGTACGAAAGGTTAAATGAGATTGATAAACCTGGGGAAGGACTTCAATGCGATATGATGTGTCCATGCAATATGTAATGGACGCTCTCTATCTCCTATGTTTAATTGATTTGACATTACAATTAAACAAAATAAGATCAAACTTTCGTTATCATAGATTCAGGTCATATACCTTTACATTTATATAAATATTCTAGAAGATTACTTTTTACCTAACACAATTCACTCTGACTCCATCTCTTCCAAGCTCTGAAATAGATGCCCAAAATCATGTCGTGCAACTGTTATACAGAATTATAATATTTAATGAATACATAGAATAAAAAACATACATAAATTAAGTCGTATTTGTAATCTCACCGATAGCTAATGACTTAGTGAACATATCAACAGCAGCTTTGCTCATGCAATAGGCTCCCGCCATGACACTCTATGACGAAAGACGGCATAATGATATCATTTGCATTACGTTGAATTATTGGTGTATAATTTGGACCTGTATATAGTGGAATCACACTAACCGGCAACTTTCCAAAGCTGCTTGAAATATTTATGATATTGCCTAATAGAATTAAAGGTATTCTATGTTTCGTTATCACATGCAACTGATCATAAAACAATTCACAAAACTATTATTAAATCAAAACATATTTGCCGACCCTTTGTGCTTTTCAAATAAGGAATACATAGTTTGGTCAGCACAACCATTGCACGCACATTTACTGCAAATATTTCATCGAACACATCCATCTCCATATCTTCTAAGGAGACACGTGTAAGAATACCAGCATTGTTGACCTAAGTGCAGCGAGAGATAAAGTCGTTCACCATTTCAGAGATAGTTCTTTGATGGTCAATCAAGGGGTCAAAACATCGGAAGAAATTGCAATGCCAAATATTTAGCTACATCAAATTGAATTGTATGTACTTACAAGGATATCGATCCTGCCAAAAGCTTCAAGAGTTTTATGAACGATCGTAATCAGATTACTTTGTTGCTTCAGATCACAGGACACTTTACATATCTGAACAATAAAGGCAATGGCATAACTTATACTCACTGCTTCATAATACAAGCTCACCAAAACCAAGAACGTTAACATTTTATCACGATGAAGGTATTTCCAAATCAATTGACCTTTCCCTTAGTAACTCCCTCATCGATACAGTGCCTCTCTGTTTCAGTTAGCCTATCCTCATTTCTTCCTGTAATTGTTATATTTGCACCATGTCTTGCAAATTCAATCGCAGTGGCAGCACCAATTCCAGAACTTGATCCTAGTTAGACCAATAATTATTAACAACAACGTAACCATGTCGAAATAGTTGATCAGGACCATGCATCTACATTAATTAACAGATCCTAAATTGAAACACACATTTACTACGAATAGAACATCAAAAGTCGATAGCATGATGCCGGGCCTTACGTTGGGTCATCCATGAATCACATGGATTAAAAGCTGTAAATCCATCTTTTAAGTCTCATCTACATTGCATATATCACGTGTAATTATTCTCATATCATTTCAGATCTAGCATGTTTTGTTTACAATCAACACATATTATGAATACATATATCCATGCATGGTCGTTAAAGTATATGCATCAACAAACTGTGCTTACCTGTTATGATGACTGTCTTTCCTTCAAATGAATACATACTTGTTACATGAGCTTTTCCCACACTCAGCCTATAAAGTCAATACAATTGTATCAGCTTAACGAGCTCACTGTTAACCTACACGACCTAATCAAAATGTGCATACATGTATATCCTGATCTAATCAGCTGTATGATGTTGATCGTGTATGAAGTAATCTTTTACCCGAGAGTACCTGAACAAATTAATTCAACCTTGACATACGATTAGTGCTCCATATAACGGATATTGGAGTAGGAGACAAACGGTGTGTCACGTCGACATAGGCCCATACCACGGGTCGACTTATAGGCCCCATAAAATGTTTGGCCAAGGAGGGGGCGGAAATTTTTGTGGGGTTCATTTTGTTTGGGAAAAGGGGGGCGGGAGGTTTGTTTTGTTTGTTTTCACCATGAATTCAGGAGGGGGGGGGGGCATTTAAGCATATTTGTGGGATATTTCTTGTGTGAAAGTCTGTTTGGGTGCTGTTCTTTTATACTTTTTATTTTCTTCAATGTTAAGTAGGTAGGTTTTTATTTTTGTTTTATTTTGAGAAATGGTGGGCGGCAGGTTTTATTATTTTTACTTAACAAATTTGGGGCGGCAGTTGTTATTATGTGTCTTGATATCTCAAATAAAAAGAGAGGGCGGGGGGTCTCAGGCATATGCGTGGGAGGCCTGAGAAACAACTTATTAACATGGCCTTACTTGTAGCTTATAATTATATAAATTCACAGCCTAGGCCATAACTAGTATGAACAATTCTTAACGAAACACGGAAGCTGCACTTGACTTGTTGCGTGTAAGTATTATTCGAATCGTACTATGTAGGCCAGAAGTGTAGGCAAGGTTTTATAACATTGGACCCTGTATATAACATACAGTTGTTTATTATTATTACACAGTTGCATACATTTTGTAGATTTTTACAACGCGGATCTCCTCATGTCCTCATATAAACTATTTTTCTAATGTACTTTGTGACACCGGTCAAGGAACACGCATATGAATGCAAGATTACTTTTAGACTTTATTATGCACCTCTTAGTCTTGTCCCCCGCTATCCGCGTTATTACCCTTAAATATTTTTTCTTTCAGCAATTTTCAGACAGTAGAAAATGTGTTACAGTAAAATGTGCATGAGCCAGATATGGTGAGAGATCAAATCACAAGGTATATATCTTTAAATGTCAGGACTCCACTACAATCAATAAACCACTTATACATGAATATATCTTTAATCAAATTTGTATTTAAAATGCTTTACATTAAAGTTTGACAGAGTTGTCAATTCTACATTTTTTTACATTCTTCCGACAATTAAAATCCTTTCTAAACATCCTTTCTATGTGTCATTAATGGGACACATTTATATTCCTTGGAAGTATGTGATGTATCTAACAGGATGGCAATATGATTGTATCATGATATCAAACTATATACATTGATTTAATTAGGGTTTAAATATTGGCAAACTATCTGTGTGTCTCCAGGTCCTCCTTTTGTTATAAGCTGGATTAGAATAGACGGGATCTTTTTTGGAACTGTTCACATTTGGGAGATAAGAGGCTTTTTTCAAAGGCTTGGCTCTAACTCTCGAACCAAACATGACTTTGTCAGGACTCCCGCCATCATTCAATCCGTTAGATCTATTGTTAGTTCCATTATCAATTCTTGGCAACCCATTTGGAGATGAACTACTGTCCCTGGTCACCTGGTGGTCATCTTGAGCATCAAGAATATTTAAGTGAAATGCTTTCGGTGTTTTATAACGGGTTACTTGCTTTTTCGGTATGGAGCTCTTTTTGGGAGACGAATTGTTTAGTTTACTGGAATTTATAAATGTTAGACCCGATGTCATTCCTCTTGTATAATTATTGCTATCATGGTTTCTTGTGAGTTGGCCATCAAATGTTAGACTTCGTTGTGCTCCTTTTGCCGCTGCTCTCCAATTTCTGTTGTTTCGTTTCTCTATAGCACCACTGTCTAAATGAGTATTGTTATCTTGTGTCCGATTTCTCTGATCAGGAAGATGCCTTGTGATGACAGACCTTTTCATGTGTGGAAGATTCGTCTCCTCTTCTATAGATCCGCGGTTTATGTCTAATCCGCTAACATGGCTGTGAAGAGGAACAGGAGTTGCTGGTACGGGGGTTTGGGGCAGATTAGGTACCATTGGCGTTTGAGGTATTTGCGGAGCTCCAGGTTTGCTAGAAATAAGAAAGGTCCCCTCCGGCGTCAACAAAGAAATTGACTGCAATGTGCATCCCCTTTCTAGGCAATACTTGTTAATCATGTCCAATTCCTCTCCACCTGTTCCTAACGCGTATGGTGCAGGTGTTTTGGGTAAAGGAATAGGGCTGAAGAAAGGATCACGTGCCGATTGCATTGGGTTGGTATCAGAAATCCCACGATAACATGTACAATTACATGCACAGGATGTCTGTGTTTCTTTTATTTTTGTAGTGTTTTGTTTTGTTTGAGTATTACCATCTCTCACATCCAGACATGTCTGAGATTCTTCACTTTGCATAGAGGAAGATTTCCGAATCCAATTAATTTCCGTCCACATAAGAATGTCCTGAATGTCTGTTAAGACTGTCATGACTAGCTTATTAAACCCGAGGAGTGATGGTAGAGACGAACACAATTGAATCATATCCGACAGTAACGTTTTCAGTGTTTTGGGCCACGTAGTTTTGGAAACCAGATGATCTTTAATTGCTTTCACATTATCTTTCAATTTCCTTATGCATTGGGCTGCACACTCACTATTTTTTTGCAGTTGATTAATCTTTTTATCTTTTGGTTCCAACAGAAACGCCTGTTTATCCAACATCTCTTTATATGGTTCACTAGCAGGTAGTATTCTCGAGCAATCTGATTTCAGATAGTGGATTATGTCATTGAAATCATTTATTAAGTCTTTCTCCATTTCTGCAAGCCTAGCCCTCAATTCCTCCCGACATTTGTTAAGGAGGTTGCTGATGTATACTTTTTCCACTACTTCTGCACGCTCTGTTTCGGTCTTCCCTGGAAGTAGTTTCGAGGCTGAAATCAAGGAGTAACCGTTTTTGCATTACATGAATTAAAATCACTAATATATAGTTCCATGCAATCCTGTGTATAATTTGATACGTAACTCTAAGCATTTGTGATGGCTTAATTTAATCTTGAAAACATTTACATCACACAACTGACGTGACTGTCTTGAAGCACTAATAATAGCTACATTTTCTAGGTCGACCTTGGGTCTTTGCAGGGATGACTTGATGTTGTGATATTGCATATATAAAATCGATGTACCTTCCACAGTTTTGAGTCTGGCAGCGATCCAGGGTAGTTTATTACAGGCCACACTCACACAGAACGTGTCAAAGGCATCAGGACCACTCCTCTCCAAACAATCAATAAAAAAGTCACATTTCCGAGCTTTGGAGAGAATTTGGCTCTGAATATTACAAGAATCAAGCAATATAGGAATTTCTCAGACATACCGAAGGCGATAGAGTAAATCATCCAGATGCATAGTTATTGCCCGGATATAATATCATTTATTGTCTCAAACCTCCATATATCGGTTTGTATAGTCTTTTATGTCATTTTACACAATTGAAGCTTGCTAACGAGACGATGATATGTTGATATGTTGATATGTAAGTCAGCCCCTCTACCTGTAGAGCGTCTCTGTCGTCATTGTCGATGATTCTGTTTTGTATGAAGACTGTGATGATGTCCGGGGTGAAATTAAGTTCATTCTTCAAGTACGTCCTTTGATCCACAGTGATAATTTTCCGTTGCAGTATGTCCATATTCTATCTATAGCTATGACGGACTCTAAATGTCCATCAACCATTACTCTAGTATAGCTAGGCGAATGTACGCATAATATGAACCTTCTTTCATAGAAACATGTATCTCTAAAACCACCAACGACGTTAAAGACTGATCACATATTTCTACTGCATCAATAGATCAGCCTGATAATAGACTGTGGTATTAAGCTAAGCCATACTAAGAATATAACATTGATTTTGTGTCGGTAAGGTATTAATATTACCAAAACAGTCTTGCTTGGATTTTGTTAATGATGCAAATCGTTGGTTCCATTCTTGAAGGCCGACTACCGAATGTCAATATATAGGGGATTCTACTATTATCGATCGATTGCGAGGGTTGTTCGACCATTTATAATCGTTCTTGGCATACATCAACATTCATTCGTTAAATTAGCGGAGACCTGCAAACGTTCAAAATTAACGTGTCAAATATCATGCTGCCCGAAACCATTAGGAAACTACAAGTGGGTGAACGTGATAGATGAGTGGGGGCATATAACACTAACATTTATATCCGTACTCCACCAGGCTATGTCACTAAGCGTGGTATTTCAATTACGCAACAGCCCCTCCGATTCCCGTGGCAACCATCCGTTACCTCTGGTTGAAAGGCTATTTTTTGTATCTGCTACTCCGGCCCTAGCGGTTGAAACTCTGCGCTGTAATACATCACCGGAGAAATGAACGAGAAAGTGACAAAAAACGTACGTCTTAATTATCAGATACCCGATGATGACAGATTTTCATTAAATCTGGTGTTATGCCTCGTCCAACTCCTTTTGGAAATCAGCAAGTCTGCTACATGTGTCTATATGACAATATATTTATTCATAAAACATTACATCGGTTCACACATATCAATACTATGATAGAGACATAATCATGGTAAAAACGGTTTGCATAGTCAGATCGATTAATATCGAATCTATAATCAGTCGTCTCGTCACATCACACTAGCCGTAGACACACAGTTTCGCTATTCCAATTTCATCGATATAAATGTATTAAGCCATTGGTAGTGTACACGTCTGCTTCTACGTCGCCGGAAAACTGTCCGACCCATTGAGCAGCACACAAAGGGGCGGGGACATCTGACCATAATTGCAGAAACGATAATGATCAGATGAAGGGGCGTGATTGACTCGTTGATGGCGTTTGGACAGTCCTAATCCCACTATCTCCGTGAAGATAATCCCTTTAAACCAGATCTTTTATCCAATAATCTCCAGCAGCTACACAGTAACATCGCCAGGCACAGTGTAAATCGTGTTACTCACGCTTGATTGGTTCGACAACATCCTTGTCAAGGACAAGAACCCCTCTGCAGACGTCTTCTCTGTAATCCTTTGCTCTGTCGATCGTCTACGTGTGGCCAATTTCAGTAAATTGCCGCGAAACTTACTTGTTGTTGCCGGTGAAGTCTAAGTTAGACGGTAGGAACGTGACTCGGGGACGAAAATTATCGGCTCAGGGCAACTGCTAACGAGGTGGTATTTTTGTCTTCATGGTGTCTGAAACTCGGAGAACGTGACTCCGTTAAAATAAACTGAGGATTCTACTCTAGTGACTACACAAGTTATGACGCAGGATCCGGGTGATGAGCGTTGACATCATCAACCGGGTCTTCCGCAAATTCTAGTTAAATTTCAGACAGACAAAAACAGAAATTAAAGTTGGCAGGTGTCGCTGACCAAATTATTTAGCCACCTGAGCCTTCATATCCCTTGTTCCCATTGTGACATTGGAATAGACAGGTGAACTAATTAGCTCGAATAGCACACAGCATTGTAAACATAGACGTGTGAGTTATTCCATAATATGCCATTCATTCTCTGACAACCTACGAGTTTTATAATGAATGTGGCACGTTTATCCCCAGTGCTAATTGATTCCTAGCCAAACAGATTTCGGTTTGCTGATGATTTCTCCCGGCAATCCCGATTTGTTATTTCCCACCTTTGTAGAGCTATCAATTTTATATTCTGATTCTCAGCTTGGGCATTATTTAATAATTTTTTCAATACAAAACCCCGGTTTCTCGGCCATAAATTCATGTTATGTCCCCCAGCAAGCCTCTAACATCTGCTATTTGATGTATTCTCTGAAGAAAATAAAAGCAAACCCACGATGAATAAGGCCTTTGGTTGCTGCTTGATTTTCGGCTTCAGAAGCGCATCCATGGGTAACGCAATGCATCACGGGATGGTGAATTTATGAAATGATATTGAAGCAGGCACCAAAGAGCTCCAAAAGCGCTGGAAGGAAGGGAAGGTGACGGTCGGAAATATAACTGGGTATAATGATTAGCGTTTGGCGGCAAACTATGCCGTGATTGAGTGGATTAGGATGATGAAATGTGGCTAATGCCTTCGTAATTGGCTTCCATGGAGCAATTTCTGGCACATTATGTCACAGTAAGGCGCCGTAGAAGCGTCATGAAAATCGTAGTATCAGCGGAAGTTACAGTCGCATATCATTAAGTCAGACAAATCCCACTTTGCATTAAAGGGTTTTGCACTCTTGCAGAAAATGTTGTCCTTTTATTGCTCTTCGCACAGTTGGCAAAGCGAATATCAACCGCAATCAAGCATTGTATCTTAATGGCGACCGATTAGAATGGCATATTATCCAACCACCATAAAAAAACATCCAAGCGTGGAAACACCTCAGAAACCTCATGGTAAACAGACGCGCCCAATGTTTGGCGGGCTATACATAAACATCAATATCACCTATGCACATATATTGTAGATCAGAAATGTGAATAACATAAATACCTCCTGCCAAAAATATTTATAAAGATATTCCCACTTCCACCCACATGATATACTTCACGTTGTTGCTAGCGACATCTGCACCAGCTCATTGGTTAGTTCGAGCTATGGGAGGCCATTACCCTCTCTGTCGACACGGCTTCTGCCTGGGAGGTGTCCCCCGGGTGAACGGGAGCCACCGAAGCTCAATCACCCGCCCTTATTTGTCAGTGATTGCTGGTTATCTCTGACAGGTCTCAGTCACAAGCTGGCCATATAGCGACATGAGGGTCAAGGGGTATTACTGGTGCAGCTTCTTTCATTCTTATCACTAGCTGAGTTTATTCCTGCGAGGACCAGGTGATTTTCTGCGGATCTCAGATACAATTATGATGGAGGCTTATGAAATCTTTGGCAGAGGAGATCGGGCGCATTACAAAACATCTCCCCGCATGTCAATAACCAATCATGGTAGTGACTAGATTATAGACTGGGGTAAACGGCAGCAGAATGATTTGATTTGACAAGAGGAACTCGTAAAGGAAACATAGACGATCGTTCAAAGCCGGCGTTTTAAGCATCCCACGCCTTGCCATCGGCTCTTTTGCAACATAAGCTTCTTGGTAGCAGCTGGGATCAGATATTGCTTCTTTCCCTGTCATTTACAGTCAGAACGCACTTTTTGACATGATGTATCGGCTTTTTATGAGATCAGTGTGCATCAAACAGACATTGGGTGTTCACTCGATTTGAGGGTTCACCGAACGGGCTAGGAGAAGCCAAAATAAGCGGCCGTGTCATATCGAAAAAGCCTCGAGCCTTAAAAACAGGCTCTTTACCCGTTATTAATGAGGCTATTTTAACATTGCAGCCCAGCCGCTGACAGTGATTAACTCCACACGACTTTAGGAAAAACTAAGGCCCAATGCTTTCCAATCTCAAGCAGTTCATGCTATACATGTACATATAAATGTACATTCAATTTACGGGGGTTTACCCATTTAGAGTATTTTGGTCCCATAAGAATTATGGTCAGCAACGGTATGCTTCATTAAAGCTCGTTTAAGGTTACCTTGCATATCAATTTCGGTGTGGCTGATGTTCCTACAATTATCTTCTAAATGTCTATGCACGCGTGTGTTGGTTTTCAAAGAACACAATGTCGAGACGGATGATTAAAATGTAGGTTTTGTAAACTGCATTGTATCTCGTCTGACATGACTCATTGAGTGCCACGCGTTCGCCCATCCCTAAAACCAGAATACATACATTAGAGCTGGACCAGTTGCAGAGGCAGTGACCTGTGCACAAGGGTCACAATTCAGGTCATCAAGCACTAACTACTAAAGCTAATCGAGACACTTATCTGCTCATTTGAAATTCTAACAAAGTTTATGTTGCTATTTTACCTCCTGGTCAGTTAATCCGTCCTCTCCATATGTATCATTAAATTATTCGCTGCCCATCCTTCTCCATCATATTCTCTATCCGGGCTGACTTAAGTGTCCTGTTTCCAGGCGACTGACCGCTCCCATTTCTCTCATCGTCGTCTGCTTGAATTAAATCCTGCGTGGACAAATAGAGACACGTTAACAAGATTTTGCTTCTCATTCCCAGCACAATCAGGCCCAAGGGCTACCAATGGCTTCCACCCCCTCCCATCCCTCTTTATCTGTTATAACTCGGTTAATGCGCTACCCGGGGCTTAACAAGGCACACGCAGAGTGGATGGGGCGATGCTTCGGACGTGGAAGGGTGGTAGAGCTGAGGGGCAGCTATTGTTTACTGCTCTGGGGAGCCGGGGAGAGAATTTATACAACGTTTAGAGAATGTATAGGTGCGTAAATGATGGTATAAAGTAAAATTATTCAGCCATTTAATAGTCCGTAATGCGAAGGAAGGGGGATTATTTAGCTCAAGTGGCTGCCAGTATAAAAGCATGGCGAGTACATATGATAATTGATGCTATTTGCAATGATCGACGACAGGCCATAGACTGCCGGAATGTCCTATCCTTTCTTCTTAACACAATGGCTGGAAAAACTGGGCATTTTATTCTGGGAATGTTGGAAATGCACCGTTCTACTGATTAGCGATGGCGGTACGAAGGCGAAGGGTGTTTTACAATGGATAGATCGCTTTGCTGGGATAGGCATCTTTGGAAAGCCACAGAATCATGAATTCCCAGCGGATGTCAACCACCTCGCTTTCATTTCCCTCCAGTCTCTAGACAAATAAACTATTTCTTCCTGGCCCGGCTGTATATATGGGGAAAAACAGGAGGTCTGTAAAGCCGGCTGTTTGCCAGAGTTGATTGTTGTGGGCTATTTGGCGGCCAGCAGACGAGAAGAGAAAAGGTTGGCTTAGAGACGCAAGGGCGGGAAAATCTTCCGCTGACGTCTGTAACTATTCATCCCTGCTCATTCCTCTTAGAGCAGGTGTTAAGCTGGGAGGGGATGAATCTGACCCTACTACAACATTGGTAAAAAGAAATCCTACTGGTAAAAACTCAGGTATAGAATGTTCTGCATCGTGTATCCAACATAAAACATTCGCTCTTACCATGGAGTCAATTATTTGTTTCACAAAGACTCGTCGTCTGCTGTCTGGCTCAGTCATTTCTGGTTCACGCCTCCACCATTTGTCGGTTGGTCTAAATGTCGTCCTTCTCATAGTCAGGACAAGCTTTGTCGGATTAATAGAATGTACCAGCTGACATGGACTTTCTGCACATTCAATTATTTGTCTTGATCCTGGTTACAATCTTACAGATGGAAATTTTAGAAACTGCAGTGTTTGAACATGCCTCAACATCAGCCACGACAATGGACTTGCAACCAGAAAAAGTCAAAGAATATCAACACGATTTAGTCTCTCTGATTTGGCAGGTGGGTAGTTAAATTTATCAAATGACAATTGTTTTCTAGTTTCCAAGAAAACCCAGATATTATGTATATCCATCCTATATAAAATATATATCTGCACGTTTTCAACGTATCAAAATGTTATGTTATAGTGAAAATTACGGTTTTTCCCTGAAGTTTAATGCTTTCGCTACCATAGCGACCAGTTGCCATGGTAACGACTAGATGTCATCCCCTATATAGATCCGTTCCTTCAGTCGTCAACGTCTCGGCCTCGTAGTCTCGGCCTCTGCAGTACATGTCATTCTCTGGACTGCTTGTTCGTATCGCATAACAGCACCAAGACACACCCACCAGTGTGAGTAAGACACCTATGGAGCAGAATGTCCCGCCTAGAATCTTCCACAGAGGAGAGCGTGCCCCCACAGAGATGAGGAAGAACACGGCGCCCGAGACAAGGGCGGTCAGGCCACAGGCGATCTCCAGCGTCTGCCACTTGTAGGGGAACGAGGTGAACCAGCCCATGGTGCCGGTTCGAGCGTGTCTGCCTAGAGATGAGGGGCCGGGCCGTGTGAGGGGGTGAGGGTCCCACACCTCGCCGTTAGCCTCGGAGGGGCCCGGCCGAGTAAGGGGGTCGCAGTCACCCACTGTAGGTTAAGTCAGGACCCCAATGAGGCCCACTGTCTTACTGTGTAAGATACCGCCTTGTTGCCTTGTTCGGTGTTTCTCGAAGTCTCAATAGTGCAACATAAAGATGGTACACAGCTGGCAGTGGTTTGTCTATTTGAGAACTTATTTGAAAACACAATGATATGTGTGCACTTTTGATTCACAGAATATCTTGTTCATACAATAGCTTGGATCTTCATTCGATTCAGGATCTTTTGGAGAAGGCTATGTCTGGGATCACAATAGAGACCACCATTGATTTCCATACATCTGTAGTCTTGCCAACGTCTCTGGGATCTGCTTCTAATATCAAGTACACAGTAATCCATAGGAATCTTCGCGTTTGTGGTAATACGTAGCAGCAGACTGACCCCTTATCGTTGATAAAGCCGAAGTCACGCGGTTAAACCAACCCCATTCTAGTC
>JAXGGS010014565.1:0-22938 GCA_035585475.1 Armandia brevis | reverse complement strand
TCATTTCGGGAGTTGGTGCACATGACCCCACCCCAATAGGCGTTACACTATACTAAATAGCAAATATATCACTAATTTTTCCTAATTACTGTGTGTTAAGTAATATATAAACTACTTCAGGTGAACGCGTACCGTGATAGGTGGAGTTATGCCCAAATTTTCCCCACTTACAGTATTTAAAGTAATATACAAACTACTACCAGTGAACGGGTATCATGAATAGGCCCAAATATTTCCAAAATATTGTGTTTTAAGTAACATACATTATAGTTGCCAATAGTTGCCATCAATGCAATGGTGGATATAGTGGCCCGCAGCATGCCACATGAGTGGGTTATACAATATGGAGTGGCATAGTATATCAACTAACACTACAACTAAAGCATGTAGTACAAGCAAACTGTTTATTCAAATATTTGAATAATTGAGATGTAATGCGTTAACAATCAACAAGTGTTACAACAGAGTACAGATAACATAATGTACAATTAATAATGTGTGCTACAGTACGCTAACAGAACTAATTACTGTATATATTCCGAATTGTCTTTAATTTAATCTCCTGGCCTGCATATGACAGAATAAGAAGGTTTATAACAGAGTAAGTTGGCCTTTGGCACTATAGCTGTAAATATTCAGATTGCTGAGAATGTGACCAATTCTTTTAATAATAATTAAACAGATGACTATGAATAAAAATGCCCAATGTATAATACAGCATAAATTGATGACAGAATAGTTGCAAATGGTTGTATGAGTGTTATGGCTTTTGGCAAAGAACATATGACAGATTTGTATATATGTTATTAAAAGGGACTAACAGACCAAATGGCCGCGTGTAGATGACAATTCAAAACAATTTTTTAGTTTAAACATTGTGTAGTTGTAAGAACGCACAAATATTATGGCTTTTGGTAATGAAAGAATGACAGATTTAAAGTTGTTAATAATGTTTGTAAATATTATTGTTTCTGCATATGTAGACTAGAGTCATTTATGGCCACAGGTGTACTCAATGAGAATCAATTCTACGTCTTTTTTTCTCATTGTTTGGGTCAGTTTCGTCGATCTTCTTTGGCTGTTTTCCGTTTGGATCATCATTCACTTTCTTCTCTTCTTCTACAACCAAAACATTGAGATTTCTTAGATTTCAGAACAAATAGATGTTCAATTACCTATATTATAGAATATTGATCTAGTTACTTCAAATGTCACTTTAAACTTACCTGTCACAGACGTATTCATGACAGTCAATGTATCATCAAGGCCTTGGCCAAAAATATCGGGAACATCACTGTCAGATCTCTGGGATGACTGTGAAGGTCCTGGAACGCTGACTGTGCTGAACAGTCGAGTTGGATCAGTGGATTTCTCTGCAGTAGAATTGTGTACATGACAAACTCAACACAATAATACAAGGTTTATTAAATGTATCATATTCATGTGATATATAACTATTCAACTTGCCTATCTTGCAAACTGTGTTGTCAATGATCGTGAAACTTGCAACAAATGGGATGAATTTTTCCAGGACGCATTCTGGTGATTCGATGGTTTGTCCGAAGTACCCTCCTATGACAGTTTTCCTCACATCTACCGACATGGTACATTCGCCATTAGTTAACAACAATCCGATGAATTCGTCCGACTTGTTGGATGACATGGCAGCACTCCTAACTTTGTAGTCTTGTGCCTTCCCGTCATTACTCTCAACCTGAAAAACAATGAATTTGTTTTAGATTTTTTGACTGATTATTCCAAATTGAAAAGGTTTAACGCTACATCATTTACACACAACTCACAATTAAAGCGTCTGCAAAGTTGACCCCCACTTCATTGATCTTGCGTATTTTGTTCTTCTGAACTTTCACGTCCTGTACTTCAATCCCGAAACCAGCACGAATCTCCATCTCTGCCAGATTTCCCCAAAGATAAACTCTGATTGAACCAGACGAGTCCTTCACAATCAAATCCTTTACATTCTGACTCTCTCCATTTTTGTCTTTTACAACGCGCTTCTCGTAGTCCTACAATTTAATTCATTTCTTGTAAATCTGTAAACATTTTTCATTATACCAAAATGCAGTTAAACATTAGCGGTAGTAAATTATCACCTACCCTGAGAACTGATCCTTTAATCGAGACAATGTTTCCAGCATCCATATTAAGAACCGCAGAGATTTGTTTGTAAGCATGAACTGGTTGATCGACCATATTTTCTGCTCGTTCTTGGTAATTGTCGGGGTAATCAAATTTAGTTCCCCTACAACAACACAAAGACACATTAAAGATAGCACAATAAGTTTGTCATTGGTCGATAATACAGGCACACAAACATCAAAATACAGAACAAAACATTAAAACACAGAACACATAGTGTATATTGTACTTACGCCCAAACAGCTGTTTCTGATCTGATGAAAAGTTTGTTGTTGTTGAAGTTTGCATAGTTGAAAGTTACAAAGTTTCCCTCCGTTAACCTAGGACTGCTTTTGTAGGAGATTCCTCTAACCAACACACCGTTCTGGTTTGACAACACTAGGCGGGTAGAAAGTAGCATACGGCCACTACTTGAAATAATTTCTACTATGCTTGCCCTTTTCCGACTAACGGCAAGGACGACAAATTCGTCTTCATTGGGCAAGACTAGTCTGAAATTAAAGAGAAACTATTTAAATGATATTCAAAAGTGCTGAATTTGATTTAATTGAATTTAACAAATAATAGAAGTGAAAAATGTGATAAAATTGTGCTTACGCATTTTGTTGTGCCATATTGGTTGATTAATTTCTGTCGTCTGCTCTCAGTTTGAAAATTGATGCGTTCCCGGGGGGACATTTTTTATTAGTATTCAGGGGGTACCAAAGGCAAACTTTATAAAGATTATTGAGGAACATTTGGTTTCACAGTTCATTCAAATGAGTTAGTTATTCTTCCGTGCTGATTTGTACAAAATTGTCCAGATATAAATCTCAATACCCACTATACTTTATTTTTAATTAAGCGCCCCCTCCTTAATATACAGTTACAGACCTCACCCCCAGTTGGCATGTGTTCATGACGTATTCTAGTTTTCTAGGAATTTGGTTTAGGGGGGCATTGTAAATTCAAGTGTGGTGTGTCGCAAAATTATAAACAAACCAATTACTTAAATATATGTAGCTACACTATAAATGGCTTCTTTATTTATCCAAGAATCCATTGTCTTCAAAGAATAATCACAAGTTTGTTCCAACACTACGGAATTGATTTAATTGATTATTGAGGTCCACCACTTGAATAATATCACCTGCAAAATGATTCATTTTTATTAAATTAAAAAAATATACCGTACATATACATCACAAGTATCAAATATAATACCTATTTGATATACATACCAAGAGTTTCCAACATTTATTGTGAATGCTAAATAGGAATGATCTGAGAACCAACAGTCTCCTATTACAGATTCACCGATTTGATTGTTTTGCTAAAAACAAGAATTGTAGATAATTACAATCAAGTTCATTTATAAAAGATTGACATATTTATTAAATGTACACATTTTTAGACCGACCTTGTTGATTTTCTTTGTTATGATATTATCTATAGAAGTTCCATACATGGTTGTCATCCCGTCAACCAATGGTGTCATAGCAGCAGGCAATCCCTCTTCTTTTGCAAAGTTGTGATTGAAGTCGCCACATATTGCAAGAACAGTCTTAGCTCTTTTTTCAATACATTTTTCTACCTTTTCCATGTCACTATACATAGTTTCCTTACTTATTGTCGGTTTTCTGTAGTAGTTTATTATCAAGACTTTTCTGAAGCCTGAAAGTTGAATTGTCAATTGTTTATTTAGAATTGACAACTTGACTTCTTCCTTGCTCTCTGTCATCCATTGTTTTTGCCCAATTATCACAACACTTTCTCCTAATCCAATAACTTCATATTCAATAAGTCCATCTGGAACTGTCATATTCTTATGATAGTCTTGCATACAAATAAAGTCTGGCAATCTTTTCATGTCATGATTGAGCATGTTCAACATAAACTTCAGTGCATTCTTAGACTTTCTGACGTTTGCTGAAACTACCAAAATTTGCTGTGGGTCATGCAAACTTGGAAATTTGCCTTCAATTGGAAGCACATCCATAGTTTCTGTATAGTCCAGTGATTCTGAGTTTGGTTTTATCTGAGATTCGTTGAAATTGAGGATAAATAGGTTCTCAATCTTCCTTATTCTTGAGAATCCTACATATGCTTGCCCAGGTAGCAATCCCCTGCCACCATTGTCATTGGAATTGAGAGAGACGCATATGTTTTCTAATGTTTGTCCTTGGATCTTATGAATTGTAGAAGCCCATCCAACAGCAATTGGAAATAAAACTTCACTTTTGTTAATTCGCTTCTTTCCTTCATCTTCTAATTGTGCCTTTTGTGTTATTGTTACACATCCCTTGAATCCAGTCTGAGGTAAACTTTGATGGTACATTTTTCCTACTTCAGGATCGTCAAATTTAACAAAGATATGTGAAACTTTTGATCCGCTTTTAAGAATTCCTTGTACAACCCCTCTTGATCCATTAACTAATCCTTGGCTTACATCTAGGTTTGTTGTTAAGAAAATTGGACTCTTAACAGTTATCTCCACTATTTTGGTTGTGATGCGCCCTTTAACTTTTGCAGGAACTTTTATCTTGTATGCTTCATAGTTGAGATTTTTCATGTATGCAGTCATCACTTTATTATGAGCATCAACTTGTGCATTTCCAGCAAACACATGAAGAATTCTTTGGTCATAATTGGGTGGCTCATATACTACTTCTCTTGATCTCAGAACCTCTATGTCTTTCCTTGTTTGTTTACCGCATCTTACACGCATCAATAGTTGTACAAAATCAACATTTTTCTGTCGCATGATTTCAGTCAAGTTTGCAATTTTGAAATTTGTTGACCACAATGACTTCTGAAAACCTGGCAATGGTATCTTTGTTTCAGCATCTTCGTAGATAAATGATGACCCAACTGGTGCTAATTGAGCCATGTCGCCCAATACCAATACACATATGTCTGCAAATGGATGCTTTGAATCCTTATTTATGATTTCCTTTAATCTGTGATGAGTCCACTGGAGCCACAATGGTTGAACCATGCTGACCTCGTCTATTACAACAAGTTGCAACTTCCGCAATTTGCTTTGGTAAATTGTGAGCTTTCCATCTGACAGGGGCTTGAATTGACCAATAACAGGAAAACCAAATGCTGTATGCATTGTCGATCCTTTGATGTTGTAAGCTGCAGCTCCTGTAGGTGCTGTGATGATAGAGGTGATGTCATCTGGTGTGAAGTTTTGAAGTTGTGTAAAATATCGCTGGAATTCATAGACCACCAGTTCAACTACGTGTGATTTCCCAACACCTCCTGGTCCATGTAGAAAAATGTTGAAGGGTGGTGTACGAATAAGATTCTTTGTATCTGCAATCTTTCTTTGAAGCCATTTTCTGATATAAACAACAATTTCTCGTTGCTTTGCAGTGAGACTGTCCATTTTAGATTGATATTCTCCAAATTCCATATTTCTTTGATTGACTTCAAGCTTTTTCAACAAAGCATAACCAGATGGATTATCTTCTTTGCTAATTCCAATGTCTGCACATTTCATGAAATCTTCCTCGTAAACGGAAGATTTATGAATATCATCATTCTCTTCTTCTATTGTGGCAAGTCCTGTAAACCCATCCTTGAACCTGTTGATAGATTCCATCTCATCAACCAGATCTTCAATATTTTCAAATTCTACCTTGTGAAATTTTTTCAACATTTCTGTTATTCTGACTTCGTTTGCATAATATTTCTCTTTCAGTTCTTCAAATGGTACTATGACAAAGTCTTCTGTTCTCCATGGTGTGTAAAGCAAAAGCCTCGACTGAAAAAATTTAGTTGGACTGAATGCAAAGTCCACCTTGTGAAAACGAATCACTGCCTCCTTAGATCTCTTTTTCATTTGTCCAGAATTTTCTTTTAACTGGATGCATCCATTTTCTGACATTCCTTGGTAGATTGGTTCATATTGTTGGGCAAATTCAGAAATTGTCATATTTTCCAAGCTGTCTGGCCGTTGAATATATCGATCAAAAATGGAAGTTTTCATTATTTTAGTTGACTCAGTCGGTAACTTTCGTAATTCTTCAGGAGTTTTCAAAATGCCCATCCTTTTGTCCTTTATAGAACCATCCAGAAATACAACCTGACATGTTGAACTTCTTAGGTCTAATCCAACTATCCTATATGCTGTTTCTTGTGCAGAGAATTCTCTTTTATTGAGGAATGCACGAGCTATCATTTCCATCCTCTTTCTCTTGTCTTGTTCTTGGTTCAGAATTTCTTTTAATGTATCTGATAAGGTACGTTCTCCTTTAAGCATATAAGAACAGACATACTTGGCACACGCATATGGATCTAGGACAATCTGTATGTCCATATTTGCTCGCCACAATTTGAATAAATCCGAATTGTAGTTGTTGATCCACATTTCTGACACTTTTCTTTTTTGGTGGAATGATGGATATGGCATTGATCTAAGAAGAATATCTTCATATTCATTATAATTGACCCCAATTTCTTCAAAAAATTCATCATTCTCAAGATGTTTGAATCTAGCCATGTTCTTTCTGATCTTTCCTCTAATCCTGCCAAGTTCTTTTCTTTCTTCTTTTGTAGCAGTTGGATTTTTGGTTTGGACAAGAGTACGATTCAATGGCCATCTTGGAAATTTGAAGCGACAAAATCCTTCCCTTGTTTTGCAGTAATCGCCATGCTCATGTCTCTGTCTTGCAAGTAGTAAGTTTTTGAAGTCGTCATCTTGTTCTGGTTCTGGTAAACTGCAGTGTTGAAATTTGTCAATAAACTCTGCTACTTTTTCTGGTGATTTTTCGAATCTAACTCGTGGTGCATCTTTGATCCATATCAATGCATGAATGTGAGGTGATCCTCTCTGTTGAAATTCTACCCTATAGAAATAGTCGACAACTTCACCAATTGGGTTGCTCTCAGATTGGATGACATTTTTAAAAAAACTTTTCACGATGTGGTCGAAGTATCTAGCAGTCACTACAGTGTGTTCCCTGAGTAATCGAAATTTTGTTTCCGAGTCCATGGCCATGACATCATCTGTTGTTAAATTTAACCCAATATATCTTCCTATGATCTTGACCAATTCTAGATTGTGTGTTTCATTGGCACTCAGCGTTAAAAATATAGTGGGAATGTCTTTATTCTGAATCATTGCCAGGCAGTCCCGTGATGCGTGTTTCCAATAGTCATCCCCTCCTCTCATCCCTTTTAGAAATTCTGTTAACAGTGTTCCTTTATGTAGATTTTGCAAATTTTGCTTATCTAGCACAAACTCTGCATTTATTTCTTTTCCATGAAATGTAGATCCAGCTGGTTTTCTCATTGCCATGTTGATACATTCATTTGTATTGTCTAGATCTGACATGAAGTTGCAATAAAATTGGAAATCCATCGCATCATTGAATCTTCTGTCTTTGTTCATCACTCGTTGTTTGTTATACTGGTTCCTTGTCATCTTTCTTGAACGAGGAGTGTTGTTAAATCCACCTTTTCCCAATGGGAATAAATCCGGAAAAGCTAAAACTTCAAAATCTTTATCAGTATAGAAACTGACAGGTTTACTGCCCTCTCCTGGTGCAAATATCATAGTTTTTCCAGCAACATCAATTGGTTCTGGTTGCACGCATGTGTCAGTTTTAAAATTGGTAGTTTGTATCTCAGATTCCACTTGTTGTTCTCCTGTAACTTCCACTCCAAGATTTGGTACAGCAATTTGGCATATTGGAGAAGTTTCCATATCTTTTATGCTATATGTCTCAAAGAATTTGTCCCTTGACAGAATACTTGGCACATTCAGATTTGTATCACCTAGGCCAAGACACAAACCATCGTTAAATCGAAGCATTAATGCAACTCTTCTTGTTGTTAGGTTTCTATCTGATCTAAATTCCTTTATCTCTGATGCTGTATAAATTGTTATATCTATGTGGAAGCAGTCAGCAAAGATTTGAACAATTTCATCGTCAATGTCTCCCTCACATCTAATTTTGTGAATGTAACTTTTCCATCTATTTTCCAATTCTTCATGAGGTAAATTGAGATCAGTAGGACAGATTATACGGTTCTTGTAGATAATACCAATGGGATTGGTGAGATTCTCTTCAAGGTAGTCTGCCACATCATGCCTTATGCTTGAAATTGACTTGTTCCACCCCAAACTGTTTTTTACTGCATACAAGAAGTTGGACACCCCTTTCTTAGTTTTATGGATAACTACGGGAAGATTTTTCACAGAGTCCAACAATTTCATCATCTCTTCTACTCGTCTCACCTTTTGGTCTTCATGTAAGATGTCACAGGCCAGCTGCTCTGTTAATTGTCCAAGGGCTTTGTCACCACTCTTATCATTTTCAGTTATGTCTCGTACATTATCCAAATAAGACTCCTCGTCTAATGATGTATCAATCGTAATCTTGTTGTATAGAGGGTTGTACACCTTTAGCCACATTAAAGCCAGAATCAACTTTTTGTAATCCACAACACCTTGAATATGATGGCCCTTGTATTCATATTTTCTTTTTATTTTGACAGCCACAATGTCTGTTGGAGACATAATTCTTGGTAAGATGTCACACGAAGGTTGGACTGATGTTGGAATGTTAACAACAGGACCTTGTATCTTCTTTTGTTGTCCTCTTGTTAAAGTAATAATTTTCATGAAAGGTATCCTTTGAGCTATCAAATATCTTTCAATTTGATTTAACTGGAGATGATTTTCAACTTTATCCAACTGAAGCCCATTCGCAACAGCCATTGGCGGCATTCTACTTTGTGAAATATTTGTTGAACACGATGAACAAATCCACTCTCTCCCTTCAAAACTGCAACATCGGTCTGCCAGAAAAGCTTTGTGTGCATCTACTTTCAGAGTGAAAGGAGTAACTCCAGAAGCAAAAAATGTCCGATGACAGCATGTGCAGACATAATCTAAGCCTTCTTTAGTGGATTCTACATATTTTGTATAATGGAGCTCAACTACCCTATCTCTATACATATCGATGTGACCCTTCCATTTTAAATCACTTTCCGACAACTCAAAGTCTATATCCATGTTCTCCATTTCCCCTATAATAGTGTCTACAAAGCATGAAACAGTTCATTACCTTGGGGCCAAATTATTGAGACAAAACTTACTTAATATTAATATTAATATCAAACATACCATCAATTTTGGCTGATTTGGGTGTAGATCCATTCGATTTCAATTGTTTTTTTCTCTTTCCCATCTAAAACAAATTATTACGTTTGGTTGAGGTTACTGTGATAGTGGACATACATGTACATTCCGATTAGACATCTTAAAAATGTTATAATTTTATGGACAATCACTTTTATTAATCAGCAGCGTGTAACATGTTGGACAAGGTTTGACAATCTGTTGAACACTTTGTGACATTTAGGACATTTAAACAAAATATCAGGCTTATGTACTGAAACTCTGTGTTTTTCTAAGCTGAATTTATATTTAAATGATGCTGGACATTTTGAGCAATTGAATATTACATCATTTCTATGCACTAGTTTTATGTGCTCGTTAGTGCGCTTCAGTGATCTGAATTTTTTTTTGCAAATGTAACATTCTACTTTAGACCGTTCTGTGTGAACTTCCAAGTAATGTGACTTTTGATTAGCCACACTATTGAACATTTTTTGACACTTGCTACATGGGACATCTTTAATTTTTCTGTGTTTTGATCCGTGTTTTACCAAGTCTGAGTTACAGACAAACTTCTTTGAACAAAGACTACAGTTAAATGTCTCTTTACCCTGCTGGCCGTGTTCGTTCAATTTATGGGTCAGTAAACTTCTTCTTGTTTTGTAAACTTTCGCACAAAATTCGCATAGGTGGTCTTGCTTCAGTTTCTCAAATGCGTTGGGCGCCTCATGTGTTTTCATGTGACGTCTAAACTTGCGGCTGATCCCCTCTAGTTTTCAGCAACGATCGCATAGGAATTGTGGTAACTTCATTCGTCTGAATTTGGATGTAAACATTTAAATGTTGGCAAATGAATAATCAGTGCATTATATGACATTATACAACAACCGTGAGCCTGATTATTTTATTCTCTAGACACATTAACTTGTCACTTACGATATTTTGGCACAGCTAGAAACCCTCCACATTCTCATCTGTCATGGCGTATTCAGGCTATCTGTCAAAATCCATGGCAACAATTGTAATTGCAATTGCTTTGTTTAAGAGTGTATCACTGAAAATATTGTTCCAAACATAATAATATATGTTAGATATTTAAAGAGATTATTGTATTTCAGGATATTATATTATGTTATGCAAGTCAGCTTAAGACCCTACAAAAACTGTCGAAGCTGCAACCCATGAGCAACAGTAACGAAGTTAAGTGGAGCATCAATACAGTGGAAGTAAACGAACACCGCATGATTAATACCATTGAAACTTAGCAATCCCATATCAAGCGAATAGAATGTGTCTGGTCTTTCAGTGGCTTTGGTTATTGTCCCACCTCAACTTGTAATTTTGAATATACATTGCCACAGAGTTACATATGTAATACCGCGGTAAATCCTCTGATCAGCATTTTGATGCAGACATTTGGAAATTCTTCCAAAAGCATGTGACTGAGACTGTATTTACTTAAGCAAGGAAGGTGATATTTAAACGTACCTCTCCTGTGCAAATTTCTATATACTCAAATGTCTCCATTTTATAGTCTTGTGTTGCTTAGAAACAATAGTTCAAATAAAGAACTAATATTCAAATTGAAGTAGCAAACTTTTTCATTTATTTTTTTTAACTGATTGGCTGATATGAGAAACTTTTAATGGTTAGGGATAAGTTTATCTATTGTTGTTATATCGACTGATTTCCATTTGATGATTTTGGTTTCTCCGTGTTGTATAGATAATACTTGATTTGTTTCACTGGTGTCTATGTCCTCCTAATTCAAAACAACAATTTTAAATTCTGGTGATAACTATATTGAGAATTTGATCTTGTCAAACTATATCCTATTTACTTAATTCGCAAATCTCTTCCTCCCAGTCAATCCCGTCACTCATTTCTGTGAAATTAATCTGCTCAATCTCCTCGTCCCAGTTAATTCCCTCTGTTATCCAAGTGAAATTGTTCATCCCAACTGAAAGAAGCAAAATATAACAGCCTCGCACAAAATGGTTCAGTTTACACATTGCCATATTTATATATTACTCTTACCGATGTGACTACCAACAATAGCGTTCTGTTCAGAATATTCTTCGATGTGTTGAATATTTCCCAACATGGCAATTGCAGTGTTGACTGAAATGGCCCATAAGACAATTGAAATGGTGTTTATTACAACATATAAATCAATTCATTTCATTAGTAATGGTCAATCAGTATACCAGTGATGCCATCTGGGTTGGTGTCCCATGCGACTGGTTCATTCCAATCAATGCCATGCAACAAGTCTTCTGCATTATCAGCTATGATTAATTTATAGAGATCTCAGTAATATATATATATATAATTTTACGCAAATCGTAGTAAATTGTTATACTACTTACCAATGTTAGATACAGCTTGTCCTTCGACCAGTTCTTCATTCCAATCAATACCATGCAACAAGTCTGTGATATTAAATTAAGATCATTAATTAAATGCTCACATGCCCTCAAATATCAACCAATTTAACTTGATTGTTATCTTACCAGGATCATGAGTGCTTGTATAAGGTTCTATGTTCATAGGTTCATTCCGATCAATGCCATTCAACAGGTTTGGCACATTAACAGCTAAGATATTTGACAACTTGTTAGATTTAATACATATTCCAAACATCGCTTAAAGCAACAAAGCTACTATACCAATATTAGAAACTGCACCCTCTTCAATCGGTTCATCCCAATCTATTCCGTGCAGCAAGTCTGTGATATTATATTGAAATTTTCCATGAATTAAATACATACAAGTTTCTAAATTGTAACTATAACTATAATTATCATTATACCATTGACATCCTTGTTTGATTCGGCGTCCCATGTAACTGGCTCATTCCAGTCAATCCCAAGCAACAAATTTGATGTCTCATTAAAGATGTCTTCTGAAATATCCACATCCCAATCAATGTTCTTCAGCAAATCACTGTGCGACACAACCGCCAGCCTTTCTATATTGAAAGAAAAATATTAACTTCTATCCATCATCAACAAACTTATATCCAATTTCTATTTAGAATATGATTTTAACCACTTGTCCTTCTTTGTTTCTGTTCTTGTGTGTGATGGATGATACTTTCTGAGTTCATGGTAATCTTCTTGGTATAATCATATACTAGTCGGTCATGCAACAATTTAATTGTTGTGTCTTAAATATTAAAAATATATTAATACATGCTATAAATCTGAATTCTAAAGAAGCCAATTTGAATTAATGTTATAAATATAAGATTACCAATTTTCCTAGGATTAATGATATGCATTCCCTGTTCAATGTCAATGGTATTCTCCACGTAATCTTTTTCTTCATATCTTGCATTGCACTTAATGTATTGATCTTTTGGGCATGTACCGTTTGTTGCTTTCAATACTCTCAAAAGAATCTGCTTGTGTAGCTGCAAGTTCGTCTTAACATCAAAGGTGCCATTCTCACAATTGAAGAAAGTGCTGATGCTGCACGAACACTTCTTTTTTGACACATTCATTGAGACGCGTATTTGATGCACAGAGCCATTTATGTCAATTTTGGCCTCGAATATGACTTCCGAGTCATTTAACTCAAATGTAGCGCTCATTGAATTTTCAGTTATAAGCGCAAAGTGGTGCTTTAGTGAACTTTCTAGAAGTTCTACTAAGTGCAATGTTGTTTGAAATGTATATTTAGTTTCAGTAAACAAATATTTGCTAGCCTGTAGATTTGTTTCTGCCATGACTTCTTCTCTATTTCTTGAAGTGGCGCTGTAATTCTTTTTTCTGAAGCCCGTTTGTTGTAGTCAAGGAGACTCATTGTAGTAGTAGAGTCAAAACCGAAATGCTAAATGAGCTTAGTTGTCTCGAACGAACATTTCATTACAATTTTCTTTTGATTCTAGCTTATTATCTTTAATTTCTGAAGAAAAAGAATATGAGTCTTCTGTATAAAAGTGTTCTCAGAGTGCCGTTTTAAAATATATAGTTCAGTCTGATTTAACTGAATCTGGGAAGTTATAATAATAAGAAATCTTAACATAGTGTTTTAATTAACTGAAATTTTTATTAACATCACATATAATTGTTATTGTATATGTAGATTACATATATATAGAGAGAAATAGAGAGAAAGATATCTTTCTTTGGTTGAGGTGTTATCTGATTTTCTGTGCATCATTTTACTGGACCCGCGGTTTTCCTGGAACTGTTTACAAGTTAATGTCTGTTGAGGCGCATAAAATATGGAGAAATCTCATTAGGTCCAAACTCATCTTCAACCATTCCACAGACATTTCTTCCAAAGGAAGCTGTAAAATAAAATATTTATATATATCCACACAAACGAATGATCCAACATATAATAACATAAATACCTTACATACAACTTATAAATAGAAATCATAACTGATTGAGACTAATTTAAGTCTCGCACAACTAGCAGGAAGTTGATAGGAATTCTAGAGACCAATTGGTCCGTCTGACAACATGATAACTACAAAGTTTATTCAATACTTACATAAATGATTGAGGTGAATCTTCCAAACAGCTTCCTTCTTGTATGTTGGTATGCGCCATCCGATGGGCGTTTCTTTGTACTTCATTTCACAAGGTACTATGGGTGGGGTCACTTCATCTGCTCGCATTAATGTCATCAAAGTACCCAAAAGCTCTTGTCCGGCACATGCGAGGTGGATCCAGTTGACTTGCTGTTCTCTTGTGAATGTTTTTACAGTCAAGAAATACCTACACTTGTGGTTAGCGTAGAGGACCACGTCACATATCATACGGTAGTCTCCAATTATAGTCATCATTTTGATCATTGGCCGAAATCCCCAAAGTTCGTGTTCTACAAGGATGTAGGCTGCATCCACCTTCTCTGCACCAGCAACAATCTGCTCCTTTATTTCGTGGAAGGAGCTAAAGTCCTGCTTGAAATAATAAAATCCCCTCCAAGTCATCTCTTTTCTCATGAGTGCCATGTTTCTGTGCTGCTTACGGTGAACCGCACAATTTGAATGAGAAATAGTGGAACTCTTACCATGAGTATTTTGTCATGACAACAATGCACGCACATTTTTTCTATTATGACGCACATTTTATGACGCGGTTCTGTACGTAACATTATGCGACTTTTACATTGCATCTTAAATATGACGCATTATATAAGAGTGTATGGATTACTTCAATCTAATGCCAATTACCAAATGAAAATAACATACAGGAAGTTTATAGAAATTCTTGATACTGATTGGCCAGTTTGATGGCTCTATGGTATCTTATTAATAGAGGGCGTTATTAGTGATGTCCGACAAGGCAATAGGATTTTCAGTAATATTTTATTAACAATGTGCACACTGGCAATATAACTTGTAACAATTTAAAATGTACAATTGTACAAGCTAGAGGTTAATACAAATGTTGCAAAGAAATCTTAGACATCTATTTATTGCGTGTCATAACACTGATGAAATAAAAAGGGGCGCCCCAAGACTGAACATTTAAGGATGATCATCACAGTTAGATTTATACCTTCATTAAGACTGCAGTGTTATAGTGCTATAAGGATGTTCTAGTGTAGTTCATTATATCACTATTGGGCTGACCACCTTATAGAGAATATATATATGCATTACACATGGTATATGATAGGACCATTGTTGTGAATTCCACATTGACCAGTTCGTATGTAGCTCATGTGTTTTCTTTCAAACTTTGCAAGAGATTCTTGAATCCTTGTCATCCACCCTTTAGCTCCAAATTGTCCTAAAATGCAATGTTAAATAAATAAGTATGTGATAGCAATACAATAAACATGAATAGAGCTTGAAAGTGTAATTTGAAGCAGTAAAATGTACATGCTTTATCAAATATTAACATTATATCTTACAGCCTGTGAATGACATTTGTTTATGCATACATTTTCCAGTTAAGTCACAGAGACTGACCCCGCATTCCCCCCCCCCCCCTACCCCCTTGATACCCGCATATTTTCAACACGCACCGATATTTAAAAACCAATTCTCTTTACAAAGTTGATTCTCGTCTCAATGTTATTGGAAAGTCTGTAAGATAATGATCAGGAATAAAATTCAAATTTCTTCTAAAATATCCTCTATGTGAAGCCTTTAATCCCAATTTCAATCTATCAAATAGGAAAGCATCTCCATAATTAAGACTATACAGCATTTTCTCTCTTAGCCATTTATATTTACCTTAGAATTGTCACAATACCGCTCGAGAACCGAACATACTTCATTCGCATAATTTCTCTGTCAAGGTTGGTCATTTAAATTTAGAACTTCCGCTGTAGACACTAAATTTTATAGTAGTATATAAAATATATCGGTCGTACTTTTAGAAAGTACCTTTACAATTTTACAAAAATACCGCACAAATGCAGTAATTTATCTTTATCAACAGGGGGCCTTAAGAGGTTAAATATATATATATTTTACACATTAATACTTGGTCCCCCCCCCAAAAAAAAGTACAAATATATAAAAAGTTTTATAATTACAACGAACTATACCCAGAACATACAGAGTTATTTTTATTTCGAACTAAAATAAATATAAACATTAAAATATTTAATTTGAACAAAGAATTAAATTACTTTGATGGACATTAATGTTTAATCAAGTTATACAAATCACAAAAATTGACCAATTTTAATATTATACTAAAATAAACTCCAGATAATTTAAAACCAATCACGTGACATGTTTGTTTACACTCGGCGGCTGCTGAGCGTAACATGAAACACCTGAATAAGAATTGCTCTGAAATAGTCAAAAAAGGACCATTAAGTATAAAAAATGTCATTAATTAAGAATTAAGGCTTACTTTAGTTAAGTTACATAACAATTATACTTTTAAAACCATAACATATAACATTTTCACAATGTCATATCGCACGCATATCATCTTCAGGATAGTAATCAGGTCCGCTAATGTCATAAGCCGCCCAAGTGACTAAATCTAATACAAGGTAAATTAGCCAAATAATAATAATATAAACATTAAAAATAGAATAGAACTTAAGAAAAAGGTTAAATAATTTGCATAAATACCTTACATACATCTTATAAATAGAAATCATAACTGATTGAGACTGATTAAAGTCACGCATAACAAGCAGGAAGTTGATAGGAATTCTAGAGACGGATTGGCCCGTCTGATAAGTGTCATCTTCGTCGGTATGTGTTCATTCAGATGTTAAAATTTTAAGATGAGTGACATTCATCTTGTCGTGCATTTTGTGCATGATTGACATGGTAACTTTTAGCGTATACGCAAATTCATGTAACATCAGTATAAAATATAGGTCATGCATCTTCCATTGAAATTAATGGAATAATATTTGCTAAATGTGAATTTGATGACATCAGATGTGAAAATCAAGGTGTACTTTGTTATGTTACTGCTGTCTCCAGGTAAGTGAATACACAATCGGAGCGTCACAGCTCATGTTTGCTTATGTCATCCACCGTGATGCCGCACTTACGCAATTCGGCAGTCACCCTCTTATTGCAGCCTGAAATTATATTCAATTTTCATAGCTCATGGAGAAATGGAACAGAGGATTGAACTGATTTCATCATAAGGAAATTAATATGTCCATTATGACAATACATTTCTATTTTCAAAATAGTTTCCCTTTACCATTCACTGGATGAAATACAACACGTTCAGCAATTGACAGCTTTGCCAATATTAAAAGTTCTCATTGAAGCAGATGATATCCACTGGGTTTTGATCTCGGTTGCTAATGGTTTATAAAAACAGGTATCCTTTACATATTAATATATCCTTATTACTCCAATCAATGTTTATATCATATTAACTAAAGAAATTCGCCCAAACGAAATGGATAATTTATCTTTGGAGTCGACATAACAACTCAAAAGTCGTAAAAATCTTATTTTTATGTAGTATATGGTTTATCGTGTAGATGATCCTGCTAATTAATGGACTAAACTGCTGAGAACATGTCACCCCGAAGATCACAATAATGTAAATTTATAATGTAATAGACATTTCTACCTGACAGATGTCTGATCTGAGAAAGAGCGCTACCTGTCTTCTTGGGGGTCTTATAGCAGCTGCTATCTCCTCAGTGCTTTATGTATTTCTATCTCCAGGTATAAACCGTTTCGTAAATGTATTTCAATAACCTATGAGCTATATAAAGTAGCCTTTGATACCTGAATTACGATCGACATATTTACAGATCATATAATCACCTCTCCTATGATCTCTGTGCCAAGTACAGACACAATTGTATCTACAACAGAACTATCGGAATCCACTCCAGCCATCACACCAACTAATCGCGTTACTGGTCATTAGTTAAATTATTTTACATATCATAAAAATAGATGAATAGATTATGTGTTTGGTGATTACATTTTAAAACTTTTTTCACTGTCATTTCAACTTAAAAGTAACTGAGGCAGTACGAGAAGCTGGAGAAGTGATACACATGGACTATTCTGTTATTGAGCAGAGCAGCACTTATGACAAGTATGGTAGATCAGCTGCCGCTCACCTAGCTATGGATAGGACACATGCCACGTTTGTATATGTACGGCAGGGCAACGGTCTTGGTTGCGCGCGCACCACAGAAAGTTTAGATAGAAAATGGTGGAGAGCAACTTTTAAAAAGCCTGCAATTGTCA
This sequence comes from Armandia brevis, assembly GCA_035585475.1. Classification (NCBI taxonomy): domain Eukaryota; kingdom Metazoa; phylum Annelida; class Polychaeta; family Opheliidae; genus Armandia; species Armandia brevis. Next base: position 4,996 of record JAXGGS010014565.1, on the reverse strand, counting down.
CTTCAGTTAGTTTATTTATTGGAAGGGACGGCTGTCATGGTGAGTCACTTTATTCATTACGGGAGACTGGCATCATGGTCAGTGCCCATCCTCCCAACATTATGTAGTTAACATTTTTACATCGACAGATGAAATCATCAATAAGTTTATTTTGGGTTTTTGAAGCAAGTGCTAAGTGTAGTTTCATATGTTAACGGTTAAAAAACATGAGATCAGTTGTAAATAAAACGCTTACATCCATTGATGTTATAATTGTTTCAGATGCCCTGCGAAATATTTCCATCCACGCAGACATGTTTCCTACAATACAACCATCAGATAATACGTTGTGCACCACAATAGATGGGCCAGTTGGACCAGGGGCCTGGATAACTAACAACTGTAATCAAATAAACTTGGCATGCAACATACTAGTGACCAAATCCTCTCATGTTGGGAAGCCAGAGGCTTTACAGCTTTGTAAATTTACTGTCAGAGGAAAAGGTTAGTTCGCTTAAACACATTTCTGAAACATCGCTTCAACTAGGTATATCGTAAATTTGATTCCTGATTTCGTAAATATTACTTCAAACGGAAGCTATATCGTACATCATATTGACATATCTAAAATATTGATCAACAACTTGTGATTGCTTTGATTCAGTTGCAAGGAATGCAAGCGGTACAAGAGGTATTTTCCAAGAAAGAAACATTTTATTCGGTTCTACAATTACATTTAGAAGGACGCATTCCGTTGTGGATTGTGAACGTCATTGTATAAGGGAGGTGATGCAACGTTGCAGACGATGTTTAGGTTATACATACCGTTCATCTAAGTGTGTGATCTTTACATACCACCCAAGAATGTACACCCACAACAAAAGAGAATTCAGAACAATTAATGTTTTAACCTGTCTCGTTCTGGGTGATTGAAGCCAGGTCTATTAACCCAGATAGTTGTTTTTAAACCATATGTCGGAAATAAACTGGTATTCATTACATGTGTCTGCTATAATTTTAACGACCTTGCAGTAAAGGTCGTCGAAGACAAATTGACATGTTTCTAAGCTTTTATTAATTGTGTGAATTTTGAAAGATTCCCTGAACTTGTTGAAACTATCAAGAATAATAAAAAGGCAAACAGGAATGTATGACTTTTCAAAAACTAGATGTATATATGATTGCATGAACATCTTGGGAGATGATTGCGAAATCCGTATGTGCTTAGGTGAGTATTACGTCATTGTTGGTAGTCCAGCCTTTATATTAACACTTTGCCTAATAGGTTACATCAGGGCACTGTTCGTGCAATAATAGACTAATAGACTAGAGAATAATAGTGCAATCCACAATATCCATTTCTAATCAAAATGATGGCTATTTAAAAAGAGGTTACGAAATGTATCATGTCTCAAAAATGCTGCTAAATAAGAATACCTGTACATCATTTTCTTATATGGAAATCCCAGAAATAACTATCGGTCTTTCATTCATACATTCGGATGCGATAGCAAATTACGTAATTTTGATCGAAAATATGTATATTTTGACCGTAATCTATAAACAGTAGCTAATACATCTATTAGTGATTGATATATTTTAGATATAAGTAAAAGGGATAAACTTCTAATCTATTTCATTTCATTTCACTAGTTTCATTGGTTTGATGTCATTCTATAAATATTTTATACATTGGTAATTTAAACATACATGATAAAATTCATCTCGCCAAAATTGGAATGCGAAATATGTGTTCACTCTTACGAGAGTGTTATCTTGAATTAACAAAAATTATATTAAATGTGAGTTTGATTAATTCCACGACAGGTACATATACAAAATATACTGAATTTTAATACGCCCGATTTATATGACAACAATATTTCAATAAATGCAATTATAATAAGGCGTAATTATAGTGTAATCCCATGTCAATCGAAGGTAATATTATAGTATCTAATGTTTGATTAATGAGAAATTGTTACAGTCTGGGACCGAATGTAAACAACATAGCTCCTTTCGAATAACTTGACAGTTTGCAGGGTTCAGTTAAAATAATAATACACAGGAACAGGTGAGTAAATATGGCACACATAGTTTATTTCTATATGGTATTTTATTACTGTTATGGATGGAACTTGATGCAGTTCCATTCAAAGAATGCAAGGACACAATGGAAGGACATGAGTACCAGGGAAGTTAAAATATCACAATACACTGTGAAGATGGAGAGTTATTTATTGAAATATTTGTTTAGGATTGGTACAATATTAAAGAAACAAAATGTTATTTAGAACGAAACATTTAATTTAGGCCACATTTGCATGTTCTAGTGCAAAGATGTGAAGCAAAGATATCATAAGGCTAAAAGTTTCCCTGAAAAAAGCTTTGAAAAAGCTAAGGCTGTAAAAGAAATGAATTATCGGCGATTGATTTATGAACCAATTATCCTGCTGCATGTATCACGGCATTCCGGGTAACGAAACTGAATAATCTGATGGATTAATTTGCGGAATTATTGTAGAAATCCTGGTCGGGACACGAGACCCTGGTGCTACACTACTCATCCAATTCATAGATCTGATTATTGGGTTTCTTAGATAGTACGCACAGAGATTGAAGTTACAAAAGATAGTACTAAAAGTAAATCAAACTAAACTAATCATTTTTAGGACAGACTTAATTTTATTCGGTATAAGAACCTATTGAATAACAAATAACAAATGTCCATGTTTAAGGCGGGCGTGAACGAGAGCAGCGGGAATAGGCAGCGGGAATAGGCAGCTTGGAAAACAGCGGGCCCAGCGGGGATAGGCAGCGGGGATAGGCAGCGGGGATAGGCAGTGGGGGCAGCGGGGATAGGCAGTGGGGGCAGCGGGAATAGGCTATGGGGAAAACAGCGGGGGCAGCGGGGATATAGAACATGTGGGATGGTTTAGTTATTCAGGGTATGCAGGTGTATCGATACACCTATGTTACTACCCCCCCCCCCCCCAACAAAGCTCACCACACATGTACCTTTATAATAACCAATCCCCTCCCCTCCCAGCTAGCTCTCCATTCACCTTTGTACATGTAATAACAAAACTAATTGTAATCCCTCCCTTTATCATGATCAGGATACCCCAACTAAATAAAAATACAACTAACCCTCCTCTCCCATTTAAATCTCCTTCACCTGTAACCTAACCAAACTAACCCCCCTGTCCCAGGTAAATCCCTGTTTACCTTTATAATAACCAACATAATCCCCCATCCTCCCAGCTAACCTTCCGTTTATCTGTATGATAACCAGCCTAACCCCTTCGGCCGCTCCGGTTTCTCTGGTATCAGCCTTCAATTATCGGTCTACTGTTTTTCATAAATCACACAACATATTGAGATTATAGTGTTCACCATATTGAGTGATATTGTGTAACTATAATGAATGGCCTAGCCATCCGGAGCGCAGTGACCTATAATGATTTGTTCAGTGGCTGAGACATCCAACTTTGAACATGATTTACGTAAAGATAGTCGTTGGCTAGAGCGAGCTAATTACTCGAAAGTGCTCGCTCCAGCCCACAACGTACGCAACATGCTGTCACTCATAGTGTAGATCCTTGCACTGGGAGCATGAGAGCCTGGAAGCCACAGTGTATTTCCCTGCCAATGATTAGTATGCTGATGGAAGCCACTGCATGTCTTGGGCCCGGATAGTGGCCTACAATAATCACTATCAGCCTCTGTTTAACAAATTACTTTGAGTGAAGTTAACTGTGGAAAGTACTCCCAATAAAGACTCAATGTGGTATTAACATGTAGCATGGATGGTGAGTTCAGGAAACTGATGGCCATTGCATGGTATGGCTGCTAAATCGCGATATTGTGATATTGGTGGAAGCGCCTTAATGAAATAGTAAACCAAAGATGAAAAAATAAGTGTTAGACTATATTTAATCTATTTATAATTTTGTCTCCTAAAATTGGGAAAACTGTACGTGGCAAATAGGTGGATTCTGAGTTGGCAGGATCAAATCAAATCACATAAACTGCCCTCGGATCATAAAACCTTGTTAAAAAGATGGAAAGTGGAATTTTACATACCACCCATTCCTAATCGGTTTGTTCACCTTGGAGCTGCCTTTCATTTTTGACACCCACATGGCATTGATTGTGGTAGTGTCTAAAATCACTACCAACAATAATCTGACCCATTTGCAGGGGCTTTTCTGTAACCAATATCCATCGTTGTTGTACCAAAATAGGGTGTGTGGCAGGTATTTTGTTGATTTTAGAAGGAGGGAGTGACAGGTACCCTTCTGTTTTATTTGCAAATCAAAATAAAGAGAGGGGGGGGGGGGCCTGTCAGTCCCATGCGGGCAGGCCTGAATAACTAAATAAAGACTGACCCATTTTACCCCATTATAATACTGTCTAAAATTACTACTGAGGATAAACTGACATATTCTGTACAATTGTGCACGATTACACCAGTTGTAAAAAAAATACCAAGAATGAACTGAATGAGGGGTACACTTAGGTAACACCGCTACCGCTGGATCAAAAGGTCCTGCCATGGGTTCAAACCAAGGTCAACCTGGTCTCACATATATGCACAGATATATCGGCCAATCCACGGTAGGAGGTTCAATAATGTGAAATCAAAAGTGCACAAAGTAAAAAAAATTATTTGGGCCCCCCCTACTAGTCCTATATATTTTCGGTAAGTAGAGGTCTTGAGGATTAAGAATTTATAAAGTGCAACTTTATGCAGTATAGGGAACATATTTTCTTTCCTATTTAAACATAGGCTAGATTATGAGTTTTAGGACAAAATAAAAAAAACATATATTTTCTAAAGCGCAATATTTCACAAGAAATTGATGTTTTTTTGTTCAATTTTCCATATTTATAATCGTAATACATGATATCAATGATTTATGAGATTTTTTTTTTTGAAATCATATAAAACTGCAAAAAATCTGAATTTCTAACTTTATTGAAGCTAAAATCCTTATTTTGAAATAACTTATCC
>JAXGGS010014454.1:10576-25975 GCA_035585475.1 Armandia brevis | reverse complement strand
GCAACCTTCTCCTTTAAGGTGCTGCTCCACCCATTCTTTGGCCTTCTGGATACTATCATTATCCCTTACATCCATTAAGAACGGTTTAAGGCGGCTGCTACAGGATTTGGCGAGATCATCCCGTCCTTTCTCGGTCAGACATGATGCATATATTGTGAATCCTTTGCCGTCGAGTCTTTTAGCGAATATGTTCCCAAACCCTGTATCACAGCCTGTGATCAAAAGATTCTTCTTTTCCTGACGGGCTAGATGTTGACGGCCATCTGATCAACCAGTCCAACAATTTATAGGCAACGAATGCCACGATTAAGTACCAACAATAATCACAACAGAACATGTCGGTAAATTATATCGTAGACAGCAAGCTCGAGGGATGTATATTGTACACCAACCGTTATGGAATTCAATCGATATCTGTTAAGAACACCGGCCAAACATTCTCGATAAGTGCAGCTTGTTTTTTGGTCGAGGTTTAAGAATAAGTGGGTGCAAAGTTGAAATCGTATTTAGTGCAACAGGTTTCGTTAGCTCTATTACATCACAAGTGTCATTTCTTTAGAACTCGATCAAAAAGTTGTTTACAAATAAGTACCTAAATGTTTCATAGGCTGCATAAAATAATTGATTTGTTTCTCAGGCTTTTTCTTTGTTTAAGAAGGGCGGCAGGTTTATTTTGGTTGTTGCTCCTCCCAGGGACTGTGCAGCAGTTTTTTTTCTGAAATGAAATAGAGGGAGCTGCGGTGATTTTGCTTCTCTGAAATGAAATCGGGGATGCGGCGGGGTTTTTTTCCGAAAAGTAGGGTGCGGGGGCATTTTAATGACCATTTTTCGGCGTTTTTGATCCGAAATAGGGATAGCGGCAGCTAAGAAAAAGGGTGCGGCAGTTTTTTTTATTTCTGAGAAAGAGGGTGCAGCAGGTACGGTTTTTTTAATACTTTAAATTCAAATAAAAAAGGGGTGCGGGGGGTCTTATGCCAATGCGGGTGGTCCTGAGAAACTATTTAATAATTGTATGCAGCCTTACTTGATGTAATTTTAAGCTATCGCAAAACGGCTGATATATTTCTAGTTGATGACTAATTACTGCTGTACTGCTGATCCTGATTCATACGGCAGAATACCGTGTTATGCGAACAGGCTTTTATTAAATGAGAAGAACGCATGACCTCAAATAAAATCCACGTTTTATTCAGTGAAGTAGCACACATGAAGTCAGTGCCTATGACATACATCAGCTATCTTACAGATATGAATACATCATTAGCTCAAGCTGAGAGATAAGCTCGGCACATGCTCAATATCGTATCAATAAATTATAGCATCGCCAGATTACTACATTAGAAAGAGAGGTGTGATTATTTAATATGATCATAACTACACTTTCATAGAGCGTACACACACTAAGGAGTCATTACATTTTGCGTTACGAGGAGCAGCACTACACTTGCGATAATTATATATGTATCTGAACACTCACACGCCTCAATACATGTTCATTGCTTAAGGCAAATTTCATACATCCAAATATGTGCACATCTGATTACATATACACGTTATGCATTAATTTTTAGCAAAACCCGAAGTCGAACGTGAAGAACAATACTTATTAAAAGACAAACAGGTTCACATATAACCTCACATCAAAATGGGATCCAATGTTTATCAGTCTTTGGTTTCTGATCTGACTTTGTATAGTGGCTTAATTCAAACTTTTTTTCTAATTCTGGGAGTTTTCTATTACCGATGTTAGATATAATAAAGTATGATTCGTTGTCTCATGCCGGATTAATAAGTGCTTTGGTGCATTAGCCCAGCTTTGCTGGTTCAGTGAAGTAAACCTGTTACTTATTTTGCAATATATCCTGTGTGGCAAGTCGTGTTAAAGACCGTTGCTCATGTTCATCAAATGGAAAGATTAATGTACAGTGCACGGGTGATGCTACAACAGTGGTGCAGTAGGTGTAAAAACTAGGCGCTATCATTATTCATATTTCAGTTGTCTGGGCTTCTTAATCGCGTGCAACCAGAAGGCTCCAATAGCATCACTTACATAAAGCTCAAACATACTCAGAGAGAGAACAAAATATACAGTATTACTATATTACATTTACTGAGTAGTCTGCCCTTTAGCGCAGCAAATTCATCAGGCGCTTTTCAATTTTATATTCGCTACAATTAAACATGTCTATGCTCGATAATTTCCCTACAGTGCTATGAATAAACCTAAATATAATGTATGCCAAATAATAGTAAATATACATCATACACAAGGCGATCACCAGCAGTTAATGGTACTTATGATTTACACAAATCCGAATTTAAAATTGTTAACGGTAATTGTACTAACGCTACAGCTGTACAATGAAACGAGTCTAGAAGTATCCGTGACTCTGCTTCAATTCCAGACAAAAGTTCGCAGGCAAGGTCTAGGTTATCGACAGGTTTCAATATGATGAAGTCCCAAGCCAGTAATTAATTTGATACACTTAGGTCTTAAACACAAATAATTGCAAATTCATTAAATACACTTCACTCTTTAGTCTTGGACCAGACAGTGACCAGATCTACTACTTGCTAAGTATAATAAAAACGAATCGCTTCAACAACAAATTTGCAAAATTAAGCATCCATCAACAATGATAGGATGAGTCTCAATTATAGAATATTAAAGTCTACTTTATGTTACTCATTAGTGCAAATCGAATCGAAACTCAAACATTTTGAAGGAAGACGTAAAGAAATAGTGCAACTTTTCCCAAGTATCCACCGCCATCGCTATCAACATCCATATCTGTGCTTACTTAATTACAAAAAGTTATAAAATAAAGGCATATCTGGCCATGCAAACACATGTTGTGCTAAAACATTCTTAGCCCACCGAGAAAGACCTTCACGCTACTGCTAAGCATAACCATACTATACACAATATGGCATGGCAGTGTCTTAACAACAATTATAATAAATAACCTAAAGTTCGCGGAGCACGGTCCAGAACATTGCATACAATAAATATCATGGCCAGTAGCATCTTATGAAGTGTTCAAGTTTTGTGAAATCCATTAGCGTACGCGTCAAAGGCTTTACGTGAATCCTGACAATATACAAAAACTGCCTTAGACTAATGCTATGTTGCCAGCATTTGCTCATTCTATTGTCATGTCGTTATTAATCGGTATCAAGGTGGTCGATCAAATAAAAATTCGATGAATTCCATGTTCAAGTCAGTGGTGTTATACCAGGCATTAAAACACCTAGGATTGAATTGTCAGTGAAGTTTCAGCAATATCGCAGCGTAATGAATCTCATTCGAAATACAAATATACCTAAGCTGGACATTGCTGTTTTTGGTCGCCAGACTCCCCGCATTTAAAGTCTTCCGTGAGTCAGACCTTCGCCAATTGGTTGTCATCCCCTAAAAGTTCACACTTCGAACTCATTCACTCCATTGACAAACTTATTTCATTCGTTCCTAATGGATGACAGTTTGGTAAAAGTCTAAGTCAAAGAAGATTTTTACAGGGTTGGTGAGCTGGAGGGGAAATCCCCCTACGACAATCATGTAATCAACACCAGGATATGACAATGGATCAATGGAATTTTCATTCAGCATATCTCTTTAGATGTCTCTGTTTTTTGTATGATTTATACCACGCGTTCATCGAATTCATTCATAAATACTGCTAAATACATTTGTTTTCACTATATCAGGTTTACATCAATTGAAGCAGTGACAAAAGCGATCAGTAGCTCATACAAATACACTAGGAGAAACTGTTTAAAAATTGATATATGATTAAATGTCGTGTTGCATTAATTGGTTCATTTTTATTATTTAACGTTAGCAATAAATAAGTTGACTGTAGGCAGTTGTGCTTCTTCCATCAAACTCCAGCAAGAAGTTGCACATAGATAGTCTGGAAAAGAAAAAATACAAAACTTAAGTTGTATATACAGAGTCTATTTCGGAATATGCACATCATTATTCACATCAAAGGTGCATACTAATTCCGAAAGGTTGGAATTGAGTTCGGCTAAATAGCAATGTTGATCAAAAGCTTCCACCGCCTGATGATCCGATTATTTTGGGGTTTATGATAATCAATTAGTAAATCACAGAAACAAAAAAGTTAATGGTGATTTCTAAAGAATCGTTTGCTTGATTTAGGTAGCACGGCAAATCAGGGTAAGATGTGGCAACTCATTTATATCTTACGGAGAATAGTTTTCTTTTAAATACTTTCTATCCCTTCACCTAAAGCACACTGTATTACGCTATGCAGGTCTTAACTAAACCGTCTCCTCACAATGTACACTCACCTAGGATCTAGGATTATGTTTACTGTTGACAACATGAACACGCGCATAATTATTGCAAACGTACAGAAAGCAGAATGGATCAGGATTTCGAACACTTAAATCCTAATGTAACATTTTCACTGATACATTTATGGCAAGATTATGTCTAGTGCGGAGACACGAGTTCTCAGGTAATCTATGTTGACGGCAAATACCAAAGGGCTCAGGCTGAGCGGGCTTTTTATAGCATATGAAACAGAATCTTCCCTTTGTTCACCGCATCGCTTTATGCAAGATGATATCCCACATACAGGAGTAACATTTACTTATTCTATCATTGCTACGGATTTTTATGATTATCAGCATTATATTACATTAATACGCGGAGAACAAAGAACTTATGGTTTGATAACAGAAACGTCACACGCAAGTATAAACCGCAGGTGACATACATTGTCCTTCTAACTCATAATATAAGGGAATGAAACCACGCATTCGTTTTATCACTACAACCGGCGAAGTTTTTGTTAAATAATCTTGAATATAGGAACATTGACCAAGCATATTAACTGCCTTGCGTCACTCCCCACCCGTCAAGCGTGTAAGATAAAACTTACTAGTTATTAGCTGTGGCAGCTGTTCTGATGGGGACTGGTCCGTTTTGTGACATACCGCCACCTCCACGGAGACCAGCGCCTTGTTGTGATGGATGCATCTGGGGATGTCCAGCTCTGATTGGCTTAGCTACAAAACAAAAGAACTGTTACAGCAAGATGGACAAAGGAGAGTATCGTGTCCTTTATGATGAGTAACACTTCGAGTGATACCTTTTTTACTTAAACGTCATTAGTGATGAACGTTACATACGACCGTGTGGATGTATGCATCGATACTTACCGATAGTAGCAGAGTGGTGTCCACGACGTAGAAGGTTCTTCTGTCTGACTGCCTCCTTGATGCGGTCCACCTCATGCTGGTAGCGCTTGCGATCCCGCATGGCGCCCTCCTTAGCCTCCTTGAGGGCGGTCTCCAGAGCCTTGACACGCTCCATCGTAGCCCGCAGGCGCTTTTCCAGCTTAGGCAACTCACAACGCAAGTCTGCGTTGTCCCGCACCAGCTACGATGGAATAAAAAGAAAATGTATAAATACGAGTGGTCGATAATTGTCGTAAACTAGCTAAGATGTGTCCATACAAGAGGTAAAATACGTCTTACTAGATGACAATTCCATACCTGTTTGTGGACTTTGGTTAGTTGGTCGAGGTTGTTCTCGAGGAAGGAGATTTTCTGCTTCTGCGCCTGACTGGAGGTGGCCTCGTCCTCATCCTCCTCCTGCTTGTTCTGCGACTTCTTGACGCGGGCCTGCAAGTCCTGCACGAACAGCTTTCTCAGGTTGTGCAGGGTCTGCAGTTCCTTGGCTACGGTCTCCTCGAGTCCCTTCAGGTCCTGCTTGGCCTGCTCCCGTCGGTCGATCTGTAGGGAGAGCTCGGCAAGCTTGGCGGTCTTCTCAGTTTCCTCAGACTTCAATTTATCATAATCAGCCTGCATCTTCTCCTGGGCAAGAGACAGCTTCTGGTTTGTACTGAAATAGAAAAGGTTGAATAATGAATTAATTCGAGACGCATAAAGTAAGGATAAGACGTGTTCGCAAGATTTATAATAATAGTTCGTATGTAGCACGTACTCTGTAATCTGATCAATGCGTCCTTGTTTGTCGGTGATCTCTTGGCGAAGCTCAGCCAGCTGCTTCTGGTGCTGGTCACGATGAGACTCCATCTGCTTCTCCAGAGCATCCTTCATCTGGGCGGCTGCTACAGTGTCTGTCTTAGCCTTCTGGCTCTCCTCAAGCTGGGCAGCGAACAGTTGTTCCTGGGCTTTCAAGCTGGCGCATTCCTCGTTGAGGCTGTCAACCTTAACTTCCAGATGCCTCTTCTTGTCCTCGTTCTCTTTCATTGTTTCGGCCACCGTCTTTATCTTGGCTTCGTGCTGCTGGATGAGAAGCTTAGCCTCGGAGAGGTCGTTGTCTCGTTCCTCCAGCTTCTTTTTGTTGTCTGTCTGGAATGTCTCCAGTTGGCTGCAGCGAGTCACCAGAGTCTTCACTTCAGACTTCATCTTAGAGATGTACAGTCTGGCGACGGTGAATTCCTCCTCGATCTTCTCACTGGTGGCAGGCTGAAAAATATACATAAAGAGAACGATATGAAATATGTTTATGTATTCTTAAGTACAATATCCAACGGAGGGTCTGATTCAACGATAACCTGATAATATTTCATAATTGATTATTAATTTTGAAGTTAACCTTGAATTCAGCTTGATTTCCGATTATGTTTCCAATCTCGCTGAGATCCTTGAGGAGGCTGGTCATCATTTCGATGACACGCTTCTTCTGGTGGAGACTGTTATCTTTGGTTTGCGTGAGCTGGCTCTGTATCTCGTTTAAGGATGTCTGAAAATGTCAGCGAGAGCGTGAATTAATATCCAGAACTTTGTCTGTGATTAATCATACTGAACCATATAAAGTACTAGGAAACTAAGAATATAATTTCAGCGCATTCAGTAACCAACGTACAATTTTCTTCTGCAGATCTTCGGCCAGATTCTCATTCTCCTTGGACTTGGTGTCTACCTCCTGCGACTTCTGGTCGTAATTCATTGCGAGCTCCTCGAGGGCCTGCAGCACCTCCTTCACCTCGTCCTTAGCGCTCTCGTTCTCGGAATCTTTCCTCTGCATGTCCGTCTGCAGACCCTCGTAGTCACGACGGGTGGACGCCAGCAGCTCCTCCTGCTCCAGCATCTGATCCTTCAGCTGCTCGACCAGCTGCGACTGGTTATTGATCTCGTCATCCTTGTCGTCCAGCTGTAGGTAGAGGGCCTGTTTCTCGGCCTCCCAGCGGACACGCTCCTCGTCCGACACAGCGCTGGTAGAGAGCGGTGGGCCAGGGGTGAAGCTGGGCAGGTTGTGGGTGGAGCTTGATGATGACAGACTATCAGCTGCCATGGAAACACGTTCCGCCTCAGATACGGACTCTCCTGTGGATTTAAAACATAATTCATAGGAATGCGTGAACCAAACATCTCACTCTAAATCTCTCAAGGACATACCACTGGGGGGAAGTGTTTCTTACCTCCTCTCCATTTGGCCAACTCTGCCTCATAACGCTCGATAATACCTTTCAGGCGTGCATTCTTTTCCTTTTCCTTCTCATAGCGACGCTTCCATTCTTCTGCTGTAAGCTCCTCGTTCACACACACAACATTCTTGATGGTCTTAGCTCTGATTGGCGACGAATTTATGGTAAAATTAGTATTTCATATCAAATATTTGTAAAAATTGATTGAAATTGACTGTTGTTGCTTGTTGCTCACAAAGAATACACTGCATGCATATGGCTTTTATATTAACACAATTCTATGATACACAAAACAAATTGACAACACCAAAATGCAGGGATTGTTGATATACACATAAAACATTTCGGAAACTACATGGCCTTTGCATTACAGCAACTGATGGTGCGCAGTGCGCTGATGCGTCTACAGTTTATCTCCCATAGGGTAAACTTAAGTTAAAATTTATATACAGGTTGAAAGAGTTTTCTGATGGCATGACAAGATCTCATATGCGTTGACGGGCAAACTATCGTGACCTTAGATTCATACTGTTCGCGTATTTACAATTATAGCATTCGATCAGTGAAAGCGCTGGCAATTGTCGAGGTATGTCGCCACTGCGTGAATGGGTAAGCTACAGGGTTCCTAACACGGTGAAAAGGGAGGCGGGTGAGTTCGAAAATATACAAGCTACGGTTGCGTTGAAGAAATGTTTCATAGCAGTCGAGGAGAGCAAAATGCACGTATGGCAAATCACGCCCGGGGGAGAGATATTCTTTGGAGGGACCGGACCGTCCATTTAGTCGAGGCACACCTCCGAGTCATATCTCTTGATATATTCGGATTTCATTTTCGCACAATTTCATATGTAACAAGTGTCGCCCGCTTCAGTACCATCTGATTTGGTCTGTTCTTACCTTTGACCAAATTGTAACGTAGATTTGGTTTCCGATTCATTATATGACGCCGGTGAGGCGCAAATGACCATGATACATTTTGCGTTTCCACCTAAACTCTGCTGCAGGATTCTGGTGAGTTTACTGTCTCGGTAGGGAATATGGCTTTTCTGAAGTCAAACGGGTAGTAGTGCATGTAGAGTAGTGCTACTAGTGACATACAGGTTACCTGCGTTAGTGGGTGGACATCGTGGTGCCTGTCACCAACTTAACAGTACGGGGATTTGTAAGTAGACAGAAATATACAAAGACAACACATAGGCGTGTACATTTGTACATTAACAGGTAAAAAGTCACGTATGCCTAAACCGAAACAATATCGCGTATTGTTTGTCATAGTTTGGGTGACTTTGTACTTGATAATTTGAACTAACAACGGCATAAACAAGGAGTACATGCAGATACAGAGGTGCTGGAAAGGTAACTCCTCCTAAAGCTGAGAGATAAAGAGTAAGTTTGGACACAGGGTGTGGACAGCTCACTACGTACGTCGTGGGGAGAGTAGTATACGACAGAATACATGCACACTTGCACACGACGTCCATCACGTGGGGGGGTTTACGTCATATATACAAACCTCTGGCCAAACATCAGCGTTGACTTTGTCTCGGAATCGTTGTAGGAGGCGGGAGAGCAGCAAATGACCATGGTGGTCCTTGCGTTGCCTCCTAAACTCTCCTGTAGGATCCTGGTAAGCTTACTGTCTCTGTAGGGCACGTGGCTCTGATCACACAAACAGACCGCCAAAACTTAGTCACAAACATTCAACCGTTTTCCATTTTCTTAATACAAGCGGGACCAATTAACGTTTTGCTATTTTTTCAAATGATCGTCCATATGTTTTGCGAGTAAAGAATTTCTTGGATGTGGAACTACATTTAATCTGATCAGTATTTAAAGCTATAAGCTCATCTTGGAATATAACTTATATCACACTTTCATTACTAAGGTTCACGTCTACATGTACATTTACTCGGTTAGTAGTAACGAAATAGTCAAAATCCACGAGCAATAAAATAAAATAATCCTATTTAAAGAATAACATGCGAAGAATTGTATGACAGACACACGTAAAAGTTTGATATGATATGAGTTGTCAGTATCGTAGAGGCATGCACGTATAATACATAATTCATTATGTATTAATTGTTTAATATTTTGTTAATTTACATGCGTTAGTATCATATTATACTTTAAGCTTAAATATACAATTAACTGATTAGCACGAAACACAAATGCATGTACTTATGAAATTAATTATCAATCATAAATTGAAACAAAAAGTAAATAGTATAACAACTAACGTGTTAATTTACACGCAACTTCAAATATTCATAAGGAGATAATCCAAGAGTATGGTAAAGGTAATTTGAAAAAAAGGAATGTTATTTAGGTTAAAAACCAAACGAAATAATCATTGTACTGGAATTTTGAAAAAACATCAACTTCTAACTGATGCACAAAACAGTTTCAGTAACTAAAGATCTCTACCATAAGTTTTGTAACACACGCTTTTATAGGTAAATAAACAATAAGGTATGCACACGGAAGAAGGAAAAAAATACCATTAAAGCATGAGGTACTTACATTTCCATCGGCAAGGGCTGAAATTACATTTCCTAATGCTGATAGGGATTTGTTGATGTTTTTGGCTTCGTCCAGGACAGCACCCTCGGCACCAGTTTTACTAACCTATAACAAAGATAAACACATAATTAGACTGAAGTATATAACTTATTTATTCTTCTGGGATCAGCAGAATCTAAATACCGATGTTCGTATTTTCTCACCTTTTCACTACCAGCTAAATCGACTAGATAAAGCTTTCCGCAAAGTTTCTTTTGAGTATCAACATTTTCTTGCTTTACATTGATAAGGAACACGCTGTGGCTTCGAGAACTATGCTCGTTCATGTCTGAAAAACATAAAAAACCCTGGTCAGAGTCTGCTATTATACATGTATAGACAGTTGATTCTGGGTTTAACAATGATGTCATATATTTTGTTCCTTGCTTACAGCAGATGGGAGTAATTGGAAATCAAATTGCCGATAAGTGAATCAACAGCTTCAGTTGAGATCAGGGCCCCTGTCAAATGCTCAGCAGCACTGACCTCACTTGAGGCGACGGAAACACATTTTCATGCTACTCCACACGCATCCAATATCTTGTATAATCATCATATACACCATTGTCTGTGCTACCATCTAAACGACTACATTTCCTTTCTCTCCTTTAGTTTCCATAAATTATCTTTTCTCCACGACACAGTCCTGTGGGATTATTCTAACTTGAGAATCACCTGCTCTGTGCAGGGATACGGGTGCCTGGTGAAAGTCGAGACGCCGTGTGCAGACTCTGGGGTCAGTTGAGATCAGCAATCCTGGCCCGCCAATTGTATAAACCCAAGATCTGACCTCACTTGATACCAGAGACCACCACCTTACTCTCACACGCAGGTTCGGGCAACTCTATAGCACGTGTTCGCGTTTTAAATGTACCACTGCCTCCGAAAGGCTTAGGACAAAGACTTTAGAGACGAGGTATATATTTAAATCTCGGCGTAATGTGTCATAGCACATACAAAGAAAGACACCCATCGGTTTGGAAAAACTGTGGTTCTTTGTGCTGTACAAGTATAAATATGAACATTGGCTATTTTTACTATTTATGATTAGTTAAACATTCGAGTAGAATCTGATATTTCCTACTGAGAAAAATTTGATGACCACATTAATGAGATTCCACGGTTGCAGGCATGACTCATCCCCTTCCCGTTAGACAGAAGGCCCCCACCCTGCTGAGCTCTCTACCCCGACCGTCACTGGCACAGCCCGTCTGCTGCTGCTATCATCCCAGTCTTCCACATCATCGCACCTGTCAGTCTATCATTTCGCCACCACCTTCATATTTCACAAGAAATATCTGCGTGAGTGATGAGGCTTTTCTCTAGTCATTAGGATACATGTCTTTGTAGCTGAGAGTTTTCAAGGCTCCATATCAGTGAAGACCATCTGCCACTCGGCTCATATGCCATGCTTAAATCCCCGCATTGTCACTAACATAAAGGACGACGTTTTTAAATGACATAATCATTATAGATAATTATAATCACGATTTTGCTTTTCCCCTTGTGCCAATCAGTATCATATTTCAAGGGTGATGATTGATGTTTAAGGTCAGCAACCTCGACAAACTTGAACGTTAATCAATGTGAACAGTAACGGCTGATTATGATAATCCGAGCAGAAAAATGTCCCGAATAAACAACCTAGTTGCACTAAACCACAAAATGTATGTTTTACAAATACATGTAGTACGTCTGGCTCGGTTATAGCTACAGGTACATATTCCAACGTTCTTAGGTTAACAACAGTTGTCGCTCAAAGCTAAACAACGATCATGATCATATGTAAACAAGTGTAAAGTTTAGGAGATGTGTTTGTTTTCAGAATAATAAAGAAACTATTAACTAAGATTCGATATGCGTTCACATCTCTGTTGATATCTCGAGTGAACATATGTGACATTTAGATGATTACTTACTGGTAACAGCAACATGTCGATTAGCTTTTCCATCATCAATGACCTCCATAACCTCCTCCGGACTTGACACAAACCGCTCTGTTGCACCCTGAAATTAATAAAATGTCAGTCATTGCCTGGAAGGATAATTATATCGTAAAAAGAGAACAAGAGATTGTTTGTCAGTCTGGAGTCAGAAAAGTCGTCCTCGATATCCGATATATAATGAAATGGCGAAAATGATATCTTATTGTCATGTCTAGAATTCTTATTCCGGTATATTTTAGCACATACGGTTAAATGTCGAATAACATACAAGATGAAAACTTCATCTCATTGGGAACATTCCTTTATTCAATTTAAATTCATACCTTGACATATGGAACCCTATTTTTGTCCTCATGAACTGACAAGTTGGTTTTGGAGACTGAAAATTAAACAATTTTTTTTCATTAACATGGCATTCAGTTCTAATCAATTCAAACAAACCATGCAATTCAATACGCAAACATTTTCTTTTCAACGGTATGGAAAACGTACTTTCTATTGTAATAATCACATGTACATAATTGATCATATCATTTGGCTATCGCTCATTAATTCCGTAAAACATGAATATTCGTTGTAATTATTTTTAACGACAGAAGTGTTTCAAAACCACCTTAAGATAACTTCGCGATAAAGGATGGTAAAACATTCAAAATGGCTTTTCTCGGGAAGGAACAAGGGCGCGGAATCTTTCAGTTTCTGATAACTCATTAAAATGCGAACAAAGACACGCATTTTTATCTTCAAAGGTCGATCGCATTTGAACGTAAAAATGTAGTTTAGTTTTCTACGCGCACAATAGTCTGTAGATAAATTGAATAGGGCGAGAACGTGACTGGGCGCATGTAATGAATAAACACTTCACTATACCCGCGTCCTTTCTACTGAACTTTCAAAGGTCATGCGATATTCCCCTAAGTTCATGACCTTTAAGCGGGTAAGCCTACCCGTGATTGTTCGCGTTATCACGGGAACTGCCCCTCCTCAGTGATGTCATCGAATCCGTGATGGCATCGAGCCACCTTTGTCTCCATCGCATATTGATTTTTCTGCGAGGGGTTACCGCCAGATCACAGAGTAAATATTCGCCACGGGCGGAGACACCGCGCGTCGTCCCGCATTTATAAAGCACCTCACGCGACCAAATTGAACAAAATATTGACATTTTCTCTCTAGCCGGCTTTGTTTGAGATGGCATCAAGTCGTGTTTATTGTGTTTGAACATCTATCTGTGCGCGTGTTAAATCAGGATCTTTGTCTGGTAAAACGAGAGCGATTGAATTTTCACGTCAATATGGTGGACTAGTGTTTGCACTCGTCGTTGTCGTGGGAATCTTTGACGCCCTTCTCAATTCAGCTCAAAACAAAGATGCATGGACGAAAATCTTCGACCGATCTGATGGCAGACAATTATTTAGATTTTCGTTGAAAATCTAATCTGTCCTTTTCAAAGGCGTGGATCGGGTATCATCAATTTTAATGTTAATTTCCACAGACAGACAAAACAAACCACGGGTCTGTCAAATACCGACCCCTCAGCAGGAAAGGAATGTGTGCGCAGATATAAAAAGCCCGGCCTGTGACTTATTATTTGCGAGAGATGTATGATTGTTAGGAGATGGATGAGAGATTTGGCATGAGTCACCGACTAGTCGGTTGATGCTGGGATCAGGTTGCTGCGACTCGAGGAGGAGGAGAGGGCACCATCTCTGACACTAGCGTCCCTCATCAGTTAACATCAGACGCCATTCTCCGGTTACATCAGTCTCCGTTTCCATCACAACCGTGGCCCGCCGCGTTACGAATCAACATTTCTCGTTCCTGGAAGATGTTTAGCCTGATACCGGGAGTCACAAATACAAGCGCGAGCATCGTATCACCGGCCCAGGAGCTGACCCCGAAGACAGGAGAGTGTTGGGTAAAAACGAGGCGAGTGCATCAACATCACGCAGCGAGTCGTGGACTTTGGAATGTGCTCACGCTGCATCCCAGCTGCAGCATTTGAAAATTGTTTTTAATCATTCTCCGCTCGATCATTCTCACTATTTAAACATGCCCCACCAAGGGATGGCAAACAGGCATGGGAGGGCACACTTATTATTCGCTTATCAGACGCGCACAATGCCACGAGCGATTCCCAGAAGAAATCTAGCCTCGGCATCGCTCCATATTGCACTGATCATCTATCAGTTTAATGACCGTAATAATGGCCGGCCTAATTTGTTATTTCTAAGCTCATAAATTAAGCATCGAGAACACTGTGCGCAGTGACAAGGATAATTGATACTAACTGTGCCATATGGTGAACGGTTTAAAAAAGTATTAGCTTACCATCAAGAAGATCTCGGATTTTATCCATATAAATCTCGAAGTAGGAGACCTGAAAAGAAGAAAAAAATAGTTAAAATATCGTATGACAAGGAATCAATTCATTTAACGCATTTCTGCAGTAATTCATTGTTAGGAAAACTAATGCAATTCCATGGTCGTAAAGAAAATTAGCCAACACATGTCAAATAGCCTGTCTCGTATCTTCAGCACAAGGAACTACGGCTTCGTTTCATTACAAATCGATACACCACACAAGCCATGTTTCCTTCTTTGTCATTTTTATACAGGTAAGATTCGAGCGATAGTCTTTGTTAGGCATACTTACGGCATGGTTAACCACAAATCTGGCTTTAAAAAAGTCACACTGAATTTATGTACGTGGCGCAAAAGGTTAACATCAGACAGGTAAGAAACCCCTGAAAAAATCCCGCTGACATATATTATTTATAACCCTGACGAAGGCAACCTTAACACATCAGCCTCTCTTTAAACGATTAGCTTTGAATAACGGACTAGAAAATCATTTACCTGAACAAAACCATATTGAGTTTAAGTAATATATCCAACTCTCCGAATCGGTTGGTTTATCACCCCAAGCGTAGCTGGATATTTTACACAAAACACACGCCGAGACTGGTTCATTTAACGAGGCCTCAGTTCAGGTGTTAATATTAAGCGATTGTAGTCTGGACAAAGAGCGTGGGATGAGGTCGCCGGTTTACCCGGACAACGGCTCATCAGACAGATAGCGAGGAAAGCTTTGTGAACACCTGAGTAAGGCCGAGGGGCGACCACGTCAGCAGCTATTTTGGTAACGCGAAATCAAGAGAAACCGGCCACCGAGATATCACTGGAGTTTTCTTTTGTGTGCCTGCGTGTGCCGGGCATGTCGACATAATCATAACACATCAGAAATAGACTCGGTGGAAGGCTCTTCACACAAAGCAACACCTCGTATCAAATACCCAACCTAGCGAGAGGTAATCATCATCTGTGCGCTTCAAATAATCAATACAAAATTCTCGCTCTTCTAACTTAAAACGATTTTAGTGTGAGTTGTAAACATACTCGAGCTGAGCATAAACAAAGAACTTTTAGCACCTAGAACCCACCTCATCATTGTGTATCCT
>JAXGGS010014453.1:22935-34995 GCA_035585475.1 Armandia brevis | reverse complement strand
TGCTGTGTTCACTTCATGTGTATGTAAATTAAAGGGCATTGCCATACACGCCCTCTAGCTGACCTCGCTTAACCTCGTGCTTGAGGTAAGCATCTTGTGTCCTCACCTGAGCCCACCTCAGCTCTTTTCCGAATGCCTGTGTAAATTGTTGATGCTTGTAGCCAATTTTCCCCGTAGGCAGACTTATTAGATCTGCCATCTCCAGCGAACAAGCAGCTTTACACTAGATTTCAATAACGTATGACTTAAAAGGCGTGCATACATCGAGGCAATATCTGCCCATATCATATATGATGTGTTACGAAGTTACGATGTTGCCCGACTATCAAATGATTACACGAACGTCGGTTTACTTCAGTGGAGAGACAGACATACTGTATTTATATATACAATGTGCGCGCATGATATATGATGTATATGATACATCCCTAACCCCCACCATTATGGGCGGGTAGGGAAAGAATGCCACAGATGAACCTATGAAAATATGAATACATTCCAGTGATATTACATTGCGCACATTTAGTGTTTTCGCACAGTGCGACTGGAGGCGGCTTTCACTAGTTTTGCGAGCTTTTATACATTGTGAGCTGACGCCCATGAGTCACGTTTGGGCAATAATCGAAAATAAAAACGTGAAGGGAGCTTCTCTTCAAGCTCAGCCGCTGTCAATGTAATTTCGTTATGCTGCTATATGATACTTTATTGCCACGAATGTAGAGAATTAAAACAGTGTAATGCTCTGCGAGCTGCCTAGAAAGGAATGCAGACTTTTTTGCACCGACGATTCCATTATGCCGGCCCGGAGCCATCACAATTATTGTTGCGGCTAGAAAAACTAGAGGTTAACCGCATTTGAAGGCCACGCTTTATTTACAAACGTCGTAAATGAGGAATCCCGAAAGTCAGGCAAAGATTTCAATAAAGTCGTGCTTCCTTCGGCGCATTGAGCCTAATTCTCATCTTATTTCCCGCTTGGAGCTGCAGCGATGAGAGTATTAGGCTGGGGCGGAAGAGAACATGTTGTTTCTGCTGTATTATGCATGATGGGTTTTTGGCGGCGCTTCTCCAAGCTCCCGAGCACGTCAATGTTAATCAAGCAGCTGCAAAATTAATGACCTTGACAACATTGGAGATGGCGTCCGTACAATCGGATTCACCTTGTCCGTTATTAATTTTATTAATGCATTTGTCTTGTCAACGATCCCTGACGAATTTATCAAGTCGATACTCCTCGCTAGTCGTTTTTTACATCCCTGAATTATGAATAATTGGTGATAAAAAGAAATGTGAGGGACACGTGTACTTGTTCTATGACCGGGTGATGTTTCAATAACACCGACATTTAGCGATGGCCTTGATTTATGTGGCATGAATATATTATAGCGGTCGGCAATTGAGCTGGTCCTAGTTGTATGCCGGCGCGGTTTAAATAACAAACAATTTGCTCTATAAAATCTGTGTGGCTGTGGCATACATTCTCCGTTTTTGATGAGCTTACAAACATATGAACTCTTGCCTTATACATGCACATGTTGTATATATTATATATACATGTATGCACACATTTATGGGATACCCCAGCTTGTGTATATTTAGTTACCGATACTTGTCAAAATTAAAAAGTGTTCAATACGCTCGCACCGACATGTTACTTTTATGTACCTCGCAATTATCAAGCATAACATTTCGGGCTAGATTACATCAAAGCGGTATGGATTTTAATAGATTCCATTTCATCTATTCAGGTTGTAAAATCAAAGCCCTGAGAGCGAAGACGAACACTTACATAAAGACGCCAGTACGCGGGGAGGAGCCCGTGTTCGTGGTCACCGGCAGGAAGGAGGACGTGGGTGCCGCGAAGAAGGAGATCCTCTCAGCCGCCGACCACTTCAGCCAGATCAGGGCGAGCCGTCGCAACAACAACTCCGTGGGCGGCACCGTGGGGAATCTCCCCCCGGGCCCCCCGAGTCCCATCACCCCGGGGCAGGTGACCATACAGGTCCGGGTACCCTACAAGGTGGTCGGTCTCGTCGTCGGGCCGAAAGGTGCTACCATAAAGAGGATTCAGCAGCAGACGCACACGTACATCGTCACCCCTTCCCGGGATAAAGAGCCGATATTTGAGGTCACGGGACTGCCGGAGAGCGTGGACAAGGCAAAGCAAGAGATCGAGAGTCACATCGCTAATCGTACCGGAGGTATGGTCGACGGGCAGGGTGGCCCGCCCCTCACCCCACACACCAACAACATCAACTCGATGCACATGCCACCATCCGGCAACGGTCATAACGGTAGTAACCGTAACCATGGTAACGAACATAACGATTTCCACCAGAACGGCATCGACGCGGGATTTCACGAGATTAACGGTGATATGATGAGCTCGATGTACAAGCCGCCGAGCAGCAACTCTGCTTTCACGTCATACAGTACTCTAAACCACAGCAATAACATCCTCAGTCAGCAGTCAGCCGCCACTGAGCCGAGCAACATCTTCGCTTTCCCGCCGGCAGCCCCTGCCATGAACGGGGCGAAAATGGGAGAGTTCTCCGCCCACAACAACGGCTACTCTGGCCCTGGATACAGCGGGCTTTACGAGAGCAGCGACGAGGGGATCGGATCGCCCACCCTGGATAACGGCCACATCGGAGCCGCACCGACTGGGACCAGCATCTGGTCGAGCGCGGGAATGGGAGACGCGGAGAACGGGTCGCTCTCGGCTGTGTTCGCCCCCATCCACGGGGGTGTGGGGGCAGCAGTAGCACACCGCTCCTCCTCCATGCCGGGCAACAACAGCTTCTCCCCCACACTGGCCGCCGCCGACCACTCCTCCGTCAGGCGTATCCACAGCGACCCGAGTAGCGGGGCTGGGGCCGGGCTCTCCGCCTTCATGCCCCTCACCCCCGGCGGAGGAAGTCAGTCTGGAACGAGCGCCAGCATCTCCTCCAGCACCTCGGCCTCTCCCACCGACTCGACCGGCTCCCTCGGCCGGCGTCGGTGCCTGGTATGCGAGGAGAACCTGGTGGTGGCGGCCCTCGTACCGTGCGGACATAATCTGTTCTGTGTCGAGTGTGCCAACCTGATCCTTGAGAAACCAGAGTCAGAACGCCAGTGCCCCATCTGCCAGCAAACTCCTACTCAGGCAATCCGTATATTTTCCTGAATTATCACGCACCTAATACGTACACAGATGTCAACTTTTAATCAAACTAAACATAATAATATACGTTTACTACAACTCGTAATGATGGTAATTATACTGATAAATAGATATTATACTATGTGTAAATGTCCTTCTGTACCCGTGGACATCAGTCAATCTAGTTCACTTGGACCGCGATGCCAACTGTAGTAAAGAGTTTTAATGGGTGTCTAATTTTATAAGATAATTATTGATTTGTTATTTAATGAAAATGATTACGTTTTGTGTTTTTTTATCCTATGGCTGTAGAGGGTTTGCTCCAAGTCGGCGTGTGTTCATGTTGTAGAATTGTGTGCTTCCTGTTGATAAAACCCCAGAGCTTAAGCCAAATTATTTAATTTATTATTTTATTATATTTAACGATGAGTGAGTAATTATTTATTTATTATGTTAATGTGAGTTTGTGTGTTAGAGTGTGAACTGACGTTCCCCCATCAATGGATATATTTATATTTTCCCTGTTTTAAATGGACTGTGACCCACATAATATTTAATATTATTACCGAGAAATGATCTGTATTTTATTGTTTGAACGTATTTATGTGAGTTTTTTTATGAAACAGTTGACACCAGAGGTTTGTAGTGCAGCCTGACTGGCACAAAAGTGGCACACGAGCATTTTACCCTTCCGTATAATCCCTGTATAGTCTAGGATGCATGTATGTCAAAATGACTCTGAAAAAAACCTGGCTTAAACCCATAAAAATGGTATTACAAAAGCATTGATGAGATTATACTAGGCACTTCTTATTAACAGCTTATCCATTTGACTACGACGTATACTGTAGTAATTGTAATTATTCAAATCGTGAATGGGTAAATTATTATCCATTTCTTAAGTATTACAGCAATTGAATGATAATAACGAACGAGAATATTGCTATCGAGTTCAGTCGAAGATGTCGTTAGAACGCTAGAATTCGTATTGAAAAAATGGATGATGGAATTTCCTTGAAATTATGAAAAAAATGAATGTATAGAATTTACGGCATTATAGATAGGAAATTTATTCAATACGTCTGTATAGTTTAGATAGGCAATGAATTGAAATATATTGAAATTAAATTTTATCGATAAATAATGCAAAGATAGTGTAGATACTGAGTTGTCAAATGGTTGTCATGGTTACTGTATTTACTTAAACACATGAATATGTCCTATCGCTCCATGACAACCAAGTGATAAGCTCTCTGCTAGAGTCTTCAAGACTTCTATTACATTGAGCTACTTGATGATCAAAGAATATATTATAATAATTAATAATGAAGAAATGAGATTTGGTTTATGAATGCTATTTTATCCAGCCAAATATTTTATAGTCCAAAGTTAAGAAGATAGACTTTATTTTATTCTATATTGTGAATATTAGCCCTAAAGGGTACCTTATGATGTGATCAGATGAGAAATGCTTTCTAACGTATTGTTTGTATAAATAGCAACATGAGATGAATGATTTGTTGCACAAGAACATATAGTTTAGTATTTTCTATTTTTAATAATATTATTTAAATACCATTTAAATGTGTGTATATTAGGTCTGTTTAACGTGAGCCCAGAATGTATGTCAGTTAAAAAATTCATAATGAATGGAGATATTTTTTATTTCTTAACCTCCTTAACCGAGAGGGAAATATTCACATAATAATTAAAATGATGATAATAATTTACTATTATATTTGCTGAAGGAAAGAAAATATTACAGAAATGTAAGAGTTTTATTTTTCTGCTATTAAAGTTCTATTACACTTTGAAACTATGCAGTGTGGAGCCTCTTCTAGCTTGTGTAGTGTAGATTTTGGCACGGAAGGTTGCACGCACAATCTGCCGTCATAAACTAGTGCAGCAATTAAAAACGTGTACATATTTAGAGCCTTTACAGATTATGGATCCTATGATAAGCCAGCACGCCATGTTCCAATGTAGACATATATCCCCTCAGGACTTAATTAAATGCTCAATACCGCGCCTAATATGTTATATATCATTACCACAATCACCATGCAGATATAATCCACATTCGTGGATTATTTAGCTTTAATCTGCTAAAGACTATTACGTCGAACAAAGTTTACCTCTATATACTAAGTGTGATTCTCCTCACCAAAAATTATCCTAGAATTCCCCTGATGTTGCTTCATTGGAACACTACGTGACTGGGTTATAATTGGCTGGGTTCTAGAGATCGCCTAAATGCTATTTTTGCATATCTAAATACATACATAGTGTACTAATCACATACGTGTACATGTACGTAATATAAATACCATTACTTGATCGAATTATTGATAACTTATACCGTGTAAAGATGGTTCTTTTTAATGTAGTTATTGATCATACAATTTAGATATTTCTTGTAAGTACTTTTATCTTCTTGAAGATTCTGATATTTTTAAGCATGAATTTTCTCCAAATATTTTTCTACAATAAGAGGTTCGTTCTATAGTAATTGTCCTATATTAAATCATTGTACATCTAGTTAAGGCTGCCAATACCGATGGAATGTCCATGCTGTTTTTTTATAAACTTTCTAATTTACATACATAAGAGTTATGGCTTATATTTTACGCTATATATTCAAGATAAATACATTAACTTGTAACCATATATCCACTTTGCTCAATACAGTATAACTTACAAACATCAATGCGAGCTTATTTTACGCTGCCAATGTCTTACAATACATTAATTCTCTCGTGTGAATAGTATCGCTGCTTGAAACGCAAAACTCGTAAAATTTAATTGAGGTAGCCACCTCATTCGGGGGTAACATAGCCTTAATCTCGCTTATGCTTCAATAATCCCATCCGCACATCGGCGGTAAATATGCCCAGTGAATTACACGATAGTTTCGAAGGTTTTCCACCGCATTGGCTTTAGCATACGAGTCACACCCGGTGATATTGCTTAGATGAAAATCAGCCCCCTCTGAGCAGATACGGGCAGTTATAAAATCAATAGCTCGAATGATTTGTGGCTGTTTTAGTCGCACTTCATCAGTTATTGTGCCTGCTTCGTGATTTCAATAACTCGACGTTTCCACGTTTACATGTACGTCTACGATCGGTGAAATTGGCCTGGAAAGCGCCCATGTACGTTAATACACATCACCCACAGTATTGTGCGTGTTAAAAGCTTTGGTGACCCAGACTTGTGAGGGTCGGGGATTCATCTATAAAGGGCCTCGTGGCGGTAATTTTATCCATCGGTTCTCCCCGTCCCTCCAGGCTGACGCGACCGGGGTTAGAGGTTGTAGTCCGGAGATGATGGGAGGAAAATCCGAGGGCTGTGCACGCTTTAACATGCCGGTGATACACTCTCAGTCGCCATACCTAGCTGGCCAGCACGGGCGACGTATATATTATTGATGAGATTGTATGGGTTCGCATCCTGACATTAGAAGTCTGATGAGTTAGTCCAGCGCAGCCTGAAACATACAAACCGAAAGCCTCGAGCCGGCGTAATAATACCCCGAAATATTTCCCGGAGATGGGAGCGATAATCAAACAGCAGTTGCATTCGGCACTTTAATGAGGTGGGTTTACAAGTGAACTGGTATTTGTTTTAGGGGGAGCTTATATGTCTAAAGCGCCATCCCCACCGGTTTTATCACCACGCTTAACCGGGATCCCCTTGCAGGATGATATTCTTGGCGAAAGCCTTCCTCTCAATCGCTGGCTGCCACGAATCTGGCATCTGACGCGGGGGTTTAAAGAGAAAATGTACATGGATTAGGTGCTTCAGGGGCGGGCTGGCATGGGGGGAAGCATTTAGCTGCGGCGAGCAGGAAATGATCCAGCATGTGTAGGATAGCGTCATCAGCCATGTGTTCTGTCGGCTGCTCGCCAGGGATAAATTTAGCAGCGCTCCCCCTCTTGGCTTGCCCGTCAGAGGCGTCTGGTTATAGCTGGGTACCTGCCCGGCCACCTGATCTCACGCGGTATATTTGGGGGTAGTTAGAGCGGGCGGCAGTGGTGGTTTATCCCCGCATACCATACCTTTGGCTGGAGAGAGCGTCGGTGGTGGATCAAAGCGGCCCAGATACAGTTACCAACCATCACCCACTAACGTCCTACCCGGGCTCCGCCGCTGCTGCACAGCTGCCGGGGCCGGGCTGGCTTCCTCCCGTCATCTGTCGGCCCGGGGGCCTGGGAGATGGTACCGCGGGGTGGGAGAACAGATAGCGGCCTGGACTGCCGGGGGAGGGGATCTATGACTGCACTCGGGGTATTTTTGGAGGTATTCTGTTTGGGTTCTCGTCTGACGAGGTTTTCTTTACCGAGCTCAAGGTTCACGTAAATTTACATACTTCACGCAGAGTGTTTCCTCCTCCAAGTTGGTCATAGACAACCTTCCCGGAAAGTCTGCGTGCACTCCTGCCAACTCCTGCTAAGCTATTATAGTCTAAGAGTACGATTGATTAATGGCAAAGATAATATATTCTTGCTTTCCTTAGCGTCTCTCCAGTCAGATATTTTTATCCCACGTGTGAGCGAGATTATTGACAATTATATGTATTTTTAACAGCAAATACCAATATTTATAATCATGGAAACATAATATTCCTTGGCTGATGTTCTAATTGGCCTATATAGGCCTGAACGTGTTGGGTATGACAAATACAACAAATAAATATTAAGATGAATAATTCATTGATCATTATAAATTCACGTCATATGCACGATATATAGAACATGACTACATCCAGTCAAACTTATTGTAAATGTGTAAAATATCGAATTACTCTTGAGCCAGGTCTGAATAAAAGATATGAATTGAATGCAAAGCGTCATATTAATTAACAAATATTAACATAATGGGGAGAAAACCAGTCGATTTCTTCGAGCACATGCACTTTTCACAGGTAATCGTCGTTCACACTCAGTCAACAAGACAGAATCCATACCGGACAATGTTGAAGTTTACCCGAGAAACGACGATAGACTCGCCTATGGACATGTTGACAAAGCGAGAGTGTATTTTCTACGTGCATCGGGGTGCATTTCATATAAGTTAGCCAACATCTGTGGTGTACGGCGGTCGGTTATTAAACATTATTAACGCGGGTACTCTGTTGGCCAGATACATGACTACGATACGGCCTGCGTTGACAGAGCAAACATTTGACACAATATATGAGATAGGCTCGAACAATGTTGAACTATATCATAGCTATATTATGATACATGTGCAGTGCCGAGGCATTGTTTTAATGAGGCCATATGCATGCATTGACCCTTTTTTCTAACTCACATGCATTCATGTTGCTTGTCTGTCAAATAGCCTACACTATTTAATGCTTGTAAAAACTAATGCATATTCATTAACCCGGTAGCATTACCTCACGCCGGTGAACTCTGACATAACATCACCCTGCACGAGGAACCTACAGGAACTGATGTCCTCAGACATGTAAATATCGGACAAGTTTCTTCCTTCCTATCGCTTAATGGCTCGTAACGGTTGGAGATAGGCTAGTGATGCCTTTAAAAGCAAAACCATGTAACTAATGAGCATGTTGTGGCACACAGTGGACAGGCCGAAGACCCTCTGCATAACGACAGTCACATCGATTCCCAATATAAGATAACTAGTAACAGGCTTAATAATTTATAGATGTTTTGCTTTGGTCTTGTTGTTCATGATGCTAAGTACTAATCCAATAATCTATTAAGTAACTCCAGCATGAGAGGGAACTGATTATCGATTCCTGGTAATTCAATGATTGATCCAATCGGATAGCGT
The DNA here is from genome assembly GCA_035585475.1 of Armandia brevis. Classification (NCBI taxonomy): domain Eukaryota; kingdom Metazoa; phylum Annelida; class Polychaeta; family Opheliidae; genus Armandia; species Armandia brevis. The sequence continues at coordinate 26,048 of JAXGGS010014453.1, read as the reverse complement.
CGAAGGATAATTACCGAATGTAAACAGGCGTGAAAAGAGGGTTATTCTGATATTTTATCCTTGAAATAGAATACTGCATTTGTGTTACAAAGTGCACCTACATTCGTGTACAAACGGTGCAACTTTTCATGGACACAACACCTATAATTAGCATGATCAATATGAAATCTTTCGATCATTTTGTGCAAAATAAACTATAATTTTAAATCATCAATCGCCGATAAAAATACGTCAATAATGGAAAAGCTGGTTCCATATACAATCTATTAACTGGATGCATTATCGTTATTAATGGTTCACGCTATCGATGAAATGCGACAGTCAGCGGCTTATCAATTGCCTCAGAGTGTGGTAAATAAATCTGTTTAATTCAGATAAACCAGACAGCAACACTTTCAGTAATAGCCGAGATTGCATTTGTCTCCCTCAAACTGATAACAAATTATACTGTGGAGCTTAATCGTTTCCAACGCAATAGCGACGGTCGAATTTAAATATGGATCGCCCGAGTTTATGATCAATAATTCTGACTGGAAGCATCCCACTGGAACTGTATCATCAAATTGTCCAAAAACTGTTACATTCATGATGCGCAATAAGCTATGGGGGAAGCTCTTTATTTAGGAGCAGGTCATGACTGTTTCTACAATTATAGGATTTTGACGATTCTAAGGCTGATTGATTCGTCCGTTTCTGATTGAATATTAAATCAATGAATTAATTACCTTTATCACGATAATTAGCAGAGGTAGGTCCACTATTGCACGCGCAGCGCCCTGTATGATGATGATGATATTACTAGAATATAAAATTTAATCTATCGATTAGAATAAGAATATTCTTGTCGCAGGGCGTGCTGACGATCAATACTATTTCTAAAATTGGCGTCGGATCACATAAAATTTCAGTTTGGTATCGCGTGGCTTATGCGGCGAAAATGGGAAGGTTTTAAGGGTGACCTGTAGGTGTTTTATCAAGTGTTCCCTTAAGCTTTACAGGTGCCTTGTAAACAATGATTAATATGGTAGATAGTTGCCGGCAATAAACACTGGTGGCGCTCGTTCATGTCGACAAATAAACTCTCAGCTCGCCAGTAATGACAGCGGTAATTAATCATAAATGTGGAACATAAAGATTTCGCCCGGCGCAGACTTACATCAGACAATAGGCGTTATGAGTAAGTACTGAGCTGCTCACTCAAGTGTGTGACCGTGATAGGCGACTCAAAGCGGAGACTCGCTCACTTCGCACACGTACTCTGTCTTTTGTTTTTTTTGTAACTCGTAACCTCGCACGATAAGTCTTCTTTAAACCGGAAATTCGATTAATCAAAAAACTACGTCATACAATACTATATGGCTATTGTGGTAACTTGATCGTCGCTTTAGTTATATAATACTACATTTAGCAAAACAATAGGCATTGCAAGTTCGCGGTGCATTGTTATTGTCGAGCGCCGGCCTGATATAAAGATAACTGTATACGGTGGGACCATAACGGAGAGTGCTTCTCGTTTCTGCACATTTCCACTCGAGTATTGATTAAAACGTTAATTGATTAAACAGACCCGGGTAGACACAGGGAGGCGGTGAAGCACTACGATTGTTTTCTCTCTGACACACCACTTTTTTACCATTTTTATAGTCCTCAAATAGACGGGAACACTAAAGGCCAGGGGATTTGTATGGCTGGGACTTTTATTTCGAGTCAGTCGGGAATGATCTAAAACCAGGCGTTGATTATCGTCGCCATTGTGAGGGGCGATGACCTTGAACAAATAAAATAACGACGCTCGTTCTCGATTCAGGAAGCTCAGCGTTGGGATAAACTCAACTCAACCGTGAATGCGAAATTACATCACAATTACCGTAAATTTGTTAAAGAGGCGAGGACCGAGGGGTGATGCTCCCACGGATTAGATACAGATTTTATCGATTTCTAATCATGTATGCGTGCCTATTTTCAATCGTGAACCTAGAAAACCCAATTAGCCATAATAAGAGTAAATTATGTTCGGCCTGGGTGATAGTCGACTCAACCAATCACAAAAATATACCATAGCCAATTTCTGATTAAAATGATTAAATGAGATTTAAACGGTGAATTTTTCTCTATATTTTTAGCATGGATACCCCTCTCTCGTTCATGTCCGCTGCTATAATTCCAAGTACAAGAATTTAGGCGACGGCGTCCCTCATTAACACAGATCAATTAAATCCTTTGAGGAGAGTTGTGTTGTGTGTGAGCGCCCTTGTGGACCTTACAGGCAGCTGATGAGAGGTGTACTTGGGCATTGGAGTGTTAATTATACAGTAAAACAACGTGGGAGGAAGGCATCTGCACACGAATCCAGCCTCACATAGACTTACATAAATCTCGCAGTATTAAGTCCTTTATAATTCCTTTGAAAATCTGAGCCGTTTAGAGGGGACGAAAGCTCAATATGCGATGCTATGATTACATCGATGTCGGGTATATAATCGATATTATTGGTCAGTTATAATTGGATTTGCAAATCAGTAATGGTGTTTTAGAAATATTGTTTGTTCCGATGGTGCCATAGAAGAAAATAGTAATAATCAAAAGAAAGGGATAATCAAAGACGGCGAAATAATTATGTCAAAAACAAGACTGCACGACACCCGAATATGCAATACTGGCGAGTTATACGTTTTGAATTTGTTGTATAATTTGGGCACGTAATGTTTAGGTAAGACTCGAATATTTTGGTCATTGCATATATAATCAGAGATGGTACGCATACACCCCGGTCCAAGCGCCTGTGTATTTAGAGTGAAACGGGTCGCTGATTGGAACAAATCCCTCGTTTGAGCAGGCCAAATCCCCTGGCATCCCCCACGAATGGGACAGCATCAGCATGCATGAGCCCCGCACATGTCAATGTATAACGCCAGCATCCCGCGACTGATGCGCGTCATTAATACACATAATGGCACAAACTGAGTGCTGCTCCTGCAGACGACTCCCGTATTATTTACATTGTTGCCACAAATTGGAAGGAGAGGGCAGGGGGCACAAGCACACGACAGCTTAACTGATGGATTTCAAATGACCTGTAGATGATGTAACACACCGTTTCTGTTATGTGCCAT
>JAXGGS010014453.1:1459-22835 GCA_035585475.1 Armandia brevis | reverse complement strand
GATATTTCGTATCGTGCACGCGTGCGGCTTCACATACGCTCCATCACGTGTTACTCGTCCTTTCCAGGCCTGCAAATAAAAAAGGAGAACATAATTAATCACACATGCCAACTCGTAATGACCACATCTAGTTGGATCACAACCGGAGATACCGTTACTATCGTTTACAACGGAAAACAATGTCCGCCGCAATCTGAGTAAGATATTTCCAGCATAGGCAGACATATCGACTGCGAGAGCGTTTCCCGGATAGCGGGAAATATTATGTGATATGTAGTGAATTGTATAACTTTATACATTGTTAATCAGGTGGACAGGTGGCACGTGGTGGACTGCTCTCAGACAAAGACTTGGTGCTACACCTGTCGACAGGTGACCATCCATCTACATCTATTGTTGTGTAATTAGTGTAAACTACAGCTGCTCTCTACACGAGTAATTACACCCGACCCCATTCATCAACAACAACAACAAATACTACAAATAGCCGGCGATAGGCCACCAGACAGGGACAAATTGTACGTATTCACCACAAGTCCATCCACCAATTTAAACAGTCAGTCCCCAGTTGTACAAGCAAAACCTGCATGTGCATATACAATGTGCATATATGTGTATAAACCATGACCTAAATTCAGTTCACATTTCGCCTATATTAGAGCAACATTGCCTATTGGTCTTGATTAAAATGGGGTTCTATTCTGGATTAGTGTAGCCACTCGCGCTTAATACACGGGAGATGGGTAAATGACCGCCGAGAATTCCGAGTCGTCTGCTGACGCGGAACTATTGAAACTAATGGCGACATTAAATGCGAGCTTTTCTCGTCTGGTCATCACTTTTATTGATCGTGAGATAGAACAGTGACCCAGTTAGGCTCTATTTGAAACCGAATGAGTGAGACGAATTACCTTAGGTAGAAGCATTGTTAAACTGAGCATAAAACATTGTCATAATACCAGAAATGGGTTACTTCCCTTTGAGAAGTACCACACGAAAGATAATCACACTCCTGAAATTCCCAGTCGTACTGTTTCCAAGACAAAGACGTAAATGAGAAAGCAGGGCCACTGTTCAGACTTTAATAGATACATAGGTACAGTGATGCGCTTGGACTTCAATGTCTTTAGTGTATTGGACAAATGGCTCAGTTTTCCATGATAGAAGTCTTCGAAGTTAATTATTTGGCAAGGGAATATTCCTTTCTCTGTTTCTAATTATGTGAAAGGGAGCGTAAAGGATCGCTTTAATCAACTTGAATTGAACGTTTCCAAACGTAAATAAATGTCATAACCTAATTAAAATGAGGAGACATTTGGTAACATTATTTTTTTCACCAATCAACCGAGTAACTGTCAAGATTTCTGACAAAGTCAATGTCTCCTGTGCATGAACACTCGAAGGCATGTTTACGGTAGTGATAACACGAGCAGGTCTGGTAAATTTGTTTGTATATTGCAGGAGAGCCTACGTATTTTCCTTAAAATGTCAATGTCACTTTGACGTGCTCCCTAATATCTCAAGGATCATCTTCCCTGTAGATCTGTGACACTATTCAGGCCTTTAACTGTTAATATTGGCTTAATTTTCGAGGCGGGCTACTTTAAATAACCAAATAACGTAACGCGGATTTCATTTTTATCTTCATTTCATCTTTATATACACGCAAAGCCTGCTGAAATCGCAGAACTTCCCCTCAATTACCAAGTAAAGGAAATTCCTGTCTATTTTTTTTCATGTCACCGAAGCTGGCAAACGCCTGCCTCTGAAGCAATCATCACTGCGGAGACCAGACAAATTCAGCTAAATTTGTTCATAAGACTGGGGCATGGGTCTTCAAATCAGGGAATTACATAGCATAACAACGTGATTAAATAGTCCAAGTCACACTAGACCTGTCATAACAAATTATCCCCAGCTATGTGTCGTATACATGTATACGGACGGCGGAGCCGTATATCTTTATAAAGATATGCATTAAAAGTGGTATATATACGATACACAGGGCGCCTAGGGATTTTAGGATACATTACTCATGGGCGCTATCAAATAGAAGCTCGTGAAAATGAAGAGAACTGAGAGACAAGCCATAGAATTTATCCTCCTGGCTGGAAACAGCTAATAAAGACTACAAATGTACATCATGTATATATAGTGGTACGAATTCCGCTCACTATAGCAGCAAACGAATTAAAAGCAATGAAACTGCGTACATCACTGACCCGCGCCATTTAAAATTCCCCTAATTTTCACATTTAGCACTTCAACTTTGTGTTGGGTATTGTACATGTGTCCTCATTAGGTTCAGCTTCATCTGGGGCCTGTGTTAACAGTGGCAGCCGGCTACCAGCTAAAACCCAACACTATTGAAGCTAATTACGAGTGTTGTCAGACCAGACTGGGGCTCTATGTGATAAACGAACGGCGAGATGTGGATAGAATTTTTATATCAAGCCAACCAGTCACCATATAGTCTCGGAGGTGGGGGGTGATATTGGGTCAGGGTCATTCCAGGACAACGCCTCGCTAAATAAAGAGGGGTTTGGGAGATGTGACCTAATTATTTAATATAAGTCAATGTCCATATTTACAGTGAAGATAGGAGGGTATCAATGGTTTCATTTGAGTGATTACTACAGATAACAGACCAATTTACCGACCCCTAGTCTTCCCAGTGTAACGCAGAGAAAGAGAATCAACGATTGAGGAATAGTGAGCCTAAATGATGAAGTATTTAATCTAAACTCAATTACGCAAGGACGAATTGTTAATCAGCTCGCGTAATACAAAGCAACTCCCATCGAGTGAGATGTTCTAACTAAAATAGTTAACTAGTATGACATCTATATGGATTCTTTTGCAGTGGAATTCATGTCGCTAATATCAACTTGTTTAACCTTGCCTTAACCATTTTCTAACCATGTTTAAGTGGGGCTTGAATGATACGAAAGCCTCTTGAGCTCGCACAAAACACATTAATATCAATATTCAAAACGTGAACCTGAATAGAAGACGGCATTAATAAATTCAGGTACAGCGGCTGGAGGAGATACACACAAAGACATTTTATCCTTCATCTTGGTGACTATCATTCACAAGGTGACTTTTGCACTCAAGTGTGGCCAATTTATGTGACGATTATTACGCTTTAGTTTTGTTAAGGCACATGTGTAAAACCCATTAATTGTTCAGCCGTCAACCACAGCATGCAAGAGAGAAGTTTTGCTAACAAAGGAAAGACTTGTTTTTTATATAGTTTGTAATCTTAACAAAGTCCGTATATTATATTGTACAGTTAGAATCGGACTCGCCTTTAGTCATATTTCCAAACAAATTATACTGGAAAACTAGCGGGTCTAAATTTCTCAGCACATTACAAGACAAAACATTTCTGCACAAAATAAGTCCATACCGAGGACAAGACCATAACATATGGCGCAATAGCGTTACCTCAGGCTGGTGTTTCCATAGCAACAAATGTAGTTGCATCGGACACGTGTGTGGGTGTAAAGCACACGAGTACGACTGTCTTGCATGATAATTAAAATTGTATAATCAAGTCCCGCACGTGTGGATCTCTGGGGCACAGATTTTGGGTAAAATAGGACCCAATGGAGCGAAATGTCTATGCAGCCATGAGTCAGGATATTTTTAATGTGCCCTCAAGGAGCATTCCTGTACTGGCCAAACAAGGAACGGCAAACTGAATTTTCCCCTATAAAATGACCTTCTCGGTCTTATTGGCTAAACGAGCACACCGAATTTTAAGGGCAAATCGCTGTGGTTGATGCATTGCTTTATATGATGGCAGAAGCATTAAAGTCGGATCGGTTTGATGGAGAAATCCACCGGCTCCTGTCGGGGAGCTGTCACGTGTCGGTGCGTGTTGGTATCCTGCGGCAGGTGGATTTCTGACGCGCAGTTAAACCAGCAAGCCGTCACAATTTAGTCAAGAGAAGAGGGCATTTCTCTTTACTTTAAGCCACTGCATATTCCAGGTTTGTACAGCGCCTCAGACAAACTGCCAAGGTCATCCAGTAAACCGGAAGTAATTCAAAACTAGACAAGCAGCAGACGACACGCCACCTCGAGTTGGCCGCTTTAATTTTTTTAGAATACTACGAATCTCAGCATTAAAATCACTAAACTTTGGGCTGGAGTAGCCTGTGGCATCACATATTTGCATCGAGTTCTTGTGTTTGTCAGGCCCGATTTCTTCCTTTCTCCGCTGCCTGCCTGGCGATCATGAAAAGGTCAGCTAGAGGTCATGTCGACAGAGTGGGAATTCTGCGTTTCAACAAAAGGGAGTAACCCTCATTTCGACTGTATCCGACGTTCATTAATCACGCGGGAGCTGAATTGGCGGAGGTCACGTGACATTAGATTTAACCAAAATGAGTCTTGTACGACACGAAAACAAGGCTTACAATGTAAGATTAACCCTACATGTCGGTAATATAAGATTAAACTGAACCTGATTCAGTAAACCTGACTCACCACTAGATTAATGTCCGGTTTTATTGAATAAATAACAGATTTGTATTGGAATCTGGACATCTGCATAGCAACAGCCGAGGCGTCAATGTTTAATACCCGCTGACACGTTTATCGTCTGCTTTTATGTCGTTTCTTGCGTCCGAGAGGGCCCGGATGTGGCTATTTTACATCCGGGGTACGACACACGCGACATAAAATCAATTGGTTTTGTCGACTTGGTGCTAAATTTAAACACGTAGAAAATGAGAGGGAAGATGGGATCGCAGATGCAAAGAGCGCCAGAAACAAAGTGGGTCAAGTGCAACGGACGACTCCTGTGATAGCGGGTTCTCGTAAAAAAGGGGGATTTCAAATAGTTGAACATTGACCTGGAAATGGCTTTATAGCTTCGAATGTTCGTCTGTACATTTTATTCTACAGTCCAACAGTGGGTGTAACATGTATTTAATTAGAGCGGCCCATTCGAGCCCGGGGGGCTGACCATGTAACAGTCCCTCTCCCGCCACCACATTGACCCTGGCAATTCCCCTTCCTACTCGTGACCCTGCTCTACTTCCACCTTTAACTGGTAATAACATTTACGTGGCTGACTAAAATCACAGCCGATCTATAGCCACTTTAGCCGGGAACAGATACGGTGGTCATTACCAGGACCAGGGGAGAGATAGTATTGACCCAGAAGGAGGGAGGGGGAGATAGTTTGCCCGAGCAGAGAAGAAAATTGCCTCTCTGGGAAGAAATGAGGGGGGTGAACTGAGGTCCCGTCCCCCAAGCTGCTCCCCTAACATCGCTCAGGTCATGGTAATATTGGATTGAATCGAATTCCAGTATCGGGCGCGGGCTATGGGTGGCATAAAATCGATGCGTGGCGGCCATCTGGCTGCCCCACCCCCTCGCAGTGTGTTTTAGCAAACTAAGCGTGACTCCTACCCCCTGCACACAACACCCCCCCCCCCTCCCTTCACCCTACAGCCCGACCCCCAAGCGACGCCGGTGATTTGCTCGGACAAGGCTCCAAATCACTTGGATTTTATAATAGATACGTCTGCGCGGTGATTAGCCAGTGACAGGGGGTTGTGCGTCCGGGCTGCTGGACACCGTCACACGGCGGACGCTGGGAGGGCACGCTTCATCCGCAAATGAGCATCTACCCCATTACCTCCCCACAAACCAGCACACATCTCATACAAGCACCGGCCGGGGGATTAAATGACGTGTGACCTTTAATACGAAAGCTCTCACATTGCGGCTATAAAATGGAATATCCTGTCCCAGACTCATCTAAGTTATTGCAAAATCAATAACCATGGCAAATTACTAGTAAATATAGATCGACGTGATGGTCAGAAACTACATCCACTCTAAGCGTTTAAAGTCTAAAACTCGCACAGTATATAGTTACGTACGTATCATACACGTCTTCATGTAAAGGGTTGACGACTAAAACAACATTGTAGTTTCTATGACCTGTTTATGTTGTATTCGCGAATGCAAAACAATTTGTCCATGTCGTTGAGAGGACGATGATATAAATGATGATGCATGTACATTGTTTCATGACGTGTTATTGCGGTCGGTCTCCTGCGGGAACAATATTCCGAGTGTAAAATGTAAATAAAACCGGCGTAAATACATCAGTTTTATTATTGTATGTGCTCAGTCAATGGACCATGATAATTACTGGACATTGTCCTCCATGAATCAAACTGACCTGGGGATAGCTTTTCTAACGCTGGCCACAAACCCTACGTGCAGCCCGTTGCCTGGCAAGTGATTTTACAACTGCGCAACTGCTCGTCCTTACAAGATGCGCAGTAAATAAATAACAGAATTAGCAGGAAATAGCACCTCCTAAGGCACAGGAAATCATTGACGATTATCAGAGAGGGCTTTAACCATCGTTCCATGCGCAGAACTTGAAGAATGATTCAGGAGCGTCGTGTAGTGCCCACGTTCTGACCATATACATGACGTACGCTTAACAGGACGACCTCGTGGAGCTTTTCTCCCAGAGACCCACTTAGTATTTCCTGATTTTTGCTGCTACATTCTGCGTCTCTCTCTTTCTCTCTCTCTCTCTCTCGCTTGGCCCGGGCCCAATGCCCGTCCTGCCTCGCCAAGCGTGACACAAATATTGATAATCTCCACCAAATGAACAACATCGATTCCTGCCGGCTGATTTGTTGTGAATCACGGGAGATAATCGCGTATCACTTTATCTCCGCCCGGGATGCGGCCTAAACGAGACCGCAGATGAACTATTGATGCTTTATTTATTTTCTACAGATAAACAGAAATGGCCGGGGCTGCGTGTGCGAGTGCTTCCAATACCGTAAAATCAGTAATAAAAGACATTAGAAACCCCTGCCCTGGATTTCAATCTACCCTAAGGAACCAAAGCGCCCCTTAAAGTGCACAAGTGTAGGAGTATTGTGAAAAAGAACTTATCACAGATTCAGACAATCTTTTTGGTATTATTTCTGAAAGAAAAACTTTGTTTGGCACGAGACATTTCCTGTGCGAGTTTACGGTCGGATTAAGCCAAGGGATATTGTAAGCTTGGTTTAAGAACATAAAAGTCCCGTGTATTAGAAGGCCGGCAATTTGTGTTAGTTGAAGTTTGATGTAGTCGTATCAAATCAGAATCAAACACAGTTTTTGCCCCGTGGACGACAAACTCGAGCAAACAATCCCACGAGAGATGAACATTTTCACCCCAAAATCACAAGGCGCAACAGACATCGATGCGTGGAGCCGACAAGTCTGGGGCCGTAATGAAATTCTTTCACTGCATCAATCTTGGGGGATTCGCTCGGGTAAAAAGCGGCAAATCCATCGCGGAATTGGCGATACAATACGAGTTATCATCCTTACTGGGGACAAATCTATATTAAAATGTGTGTCTATAAAACGCCAGTCACCCTCCATGGAGAGTAAAAACTAGTCTGTCCGAATCGGAGCGTCTCCTCAACAGTAAAAGCTAACTAGCGAAGAACGAAATCGCGCTCAGATCTCGCGGTTAGAACAGACGCTCTCCCCAGAGGCAAGACGAGCAACTGCCGGGCCGACAGCCAAATTTGGGCATGCCCCATGACAGCCATCCTTGGCCCAGCCTTGGAAATGACATTGCCTGGTTCGGGGTTGGGACTGCGGCAGCGAGCAGTCAAACACGGTATTGATATTGGCGGCAATCAATAGCCGGGGAGTTGTGAGTGCGTACTGCTCTGCTGCCTGTGTTACTGGTGGCTGCAGGAGCCTCTCTCCTCCCCTCCGTGTGTACAGGCAGAAGCGGGCTGCATGACGTCCTATAATACATGTCCGTGTTGGCGTGCATGGCGAGGGGCTGTACATCAACCCGTTACCGCATCGAGGGAGAGGCCCGGGGGGCCGGGGGAATTCTACATGACATCCAATAATAATAATCATCATTACATCCGTCAACCGCTCCACAGTTCTGTTAATCTATGGCAGAAATCGTCGGGTTTTTGCAGTTTTTATTTTCCACACAACATTAATGCCATCCGAGAGAGCAGCGGGTAATTGGAGACTTGTGGAGGCGAAGGCCACGGGGCAGTGATGTTAAAAGTCGCAGCTGGCCCTGTGATGTGCCTTCCCCCGGGGGTGACGTGTCGGGGGATGGGGCAGGGTGTTCTCGGGGCTGAGGATAAGGGATCTCCGCCGCACGGGAGCTTAGCGAGAGCCGGTAGGGAAAGGATACTCGTACCGCCGAGGATTGAGTCATACGCAGGTCAAAGAGATGGGCGTGCCAGCATTCAGTATTCATAACCACACATCTCTGAATACTAAACAATCCCATTCAAGTGGCCCTCCAACCATTCGCAGACAAGTATCCAATCTACTAGAGCGTCAGCCTGCTGGGGTTTTAGCTTTACAATAGCTGATATGATAATACAAAATGTTTTACGTTATGGGTGCTTAATTGAGCGTCGTACACTCACTCCAAGCAATAGCCACTAATACCTGTACATATTTAATTGATGAGAAGAGCTCAGTCTCCCCCACCCACGCTGCGTGTAGAACATGCTTCCCTCTTCATCTACTCCATCTATTCCCCACCAGACACAACCTTTAATTATTTAATATCAATCAGGATAGATGGCTCGTAAAATCATCGCTAAACTCTGCTGCACGTGAGCAGCCCGGCTCAGGCGCTGCCAGACGACGTTAAAACGTAATTACGTACGTCCACGCGACATAAAAGCGTAATCAAATACGTCCAAACGTAATCACGCACGTAATTAGTAAGGAGAAGCGGTATGTATAATGCGCACCGAGAGCATATATCACTACTGTTTGGCGATAAAACTGTTTATGCTATGCGAAAAGAAAGCAGAATATAAAGCCTAACACACAAGTGTAAAAGGGCCACAATGTAGACTAAAAAACCCTATTGTACGAGCACATGTACATATATAATACATGTAGGTTAATGTTGAGTTCTGGAATATCTGCATGCATTTACATGTATTACTGTACAGCGTTTATAAAATGGTGAGATTCTGAATACAAACATAGGGGACGTCTATTGCCACACCTGATATATTAATATAACACAGGTGAGGTGAGGACGCGCGTCCTCGTCTCATCAATAAACAGATCAGTGCACCTGATGTCTGGGGACAAACACATTCCTGGTAAACACACATATATACCTGTTAAAGTAGAACTTTCTTTTCAAACAATAATCTAGTAGGATAACTCATTACAAAATTACCGAGACCATTACAAAGTAAATGAAAATTGTACAAGGAATGTGTGCAAACTAGACATAATAATTCTAAGCAGGTATGTCGGTATGTATGTATGCACCGGCGTCCTTTTTCTAAGGAGCATTGCTGAACGTTTTCAAGGTGAGGAGACTTCCTCCTTTGTTTTTTTCCCGTGTGAGGCAATGTATCTCAGCAAATTGATCCATTTGTCAATTGCCGCGTCTCATGCTTGAAAGCGAGACGAGTCATTGACCTGAGAGAACCCCTAATGCTCGGGCGTCGTGCGGAGTAGGGATCCTTCATTCCTTATACCCCCGGCATCCATCCGCACTCAGCAACATCTCAATACCTAATCCTCTCCTTACACGTCCGAGCAGCAGCAGCAACAAGACTAACACCGCTAAGACACACTCCATCTCACATAGCCAATTCACCCGACATCATCTGCCCATTGATAAAACAAATAGACGATTGGGAGGCGCCGAGTAAAATTCAAACAGACCGCCGTGTAATCAAGTGCCGCGGTTAAAACCGGTGACAGTCGCCGACTCAGCCTCCCACCAGCTCCCTTCTTCTGTAATTTACAAATTGAATAGAAAAGGCAGCGTCCAGAAAAACGGGGCGAGGTTTTGCAAATCAACTTAGGGAATCCATCAGCGGTGGTCTTGTGGATGAATGTTAAGGCAGGAGGAGGCTGGTGAGAGGGTGGTGGGGAGATGAAAGGATGGCAGGAGGGGGGCTGAGGGCTTTATCAACTTAAACGCAGACCTCAAGACGGATGATCTTGATACAACAAAATAAAATATACTAAATTTGATTAAACAAAGCTAGATTTGCCTACAAAGCAACTACATACATGTTTCCATTCCAATTATAATTCAGGAACCTTTTGCCTGGATGAAGAAATCAGACACCTGTGAATCAGTGTCTGCGACGTGTGTTTCTTTGAAACTAAATTGGACCCAAGCCCTGATGCCATCCCAGAAGAGCACTCCCTAGATTAAAATTTCCAGCGGAGAGCATTACACGCTTCATGCTGTCAGTTTGATTAACCTCAGACTCGAGTCAATAACCTCGCTTTTTACGTAGCATAAGCTCACTGAATTCCCGAAAAATCTCACATATTAAACTTTTTGCATGATTTTATTTGCCGGATACCTGAAAAACGCGCGTGTTTATTACTCATTTACACAAAGGAAACAAAAGACCAGATGTTACGTTTAATGACAAATAGAAGCACGCATTAGATTCATAAAATATGACCTACGTCCGTCGTATCAGCGTCTGGCAAGGTCAATGTCAAACTCGGGTGCTTTAGATATGACACGGAGCCAGGTAACATCACATCATACCATCATGTACTGACATACAGTCACCTAGTACACAATGTAGTACCACAAGGGATAACGTCACGATGTAACATCACCCAGATCATCAGTTAACGTCACCGGTGTACATGTGTACAACCGGCTCATGTGCACTAATGAGATGAGGTCGGATCGTACAAGTGACAGTTTGTGATATAAATCATTAATTAAACATACCGGTATACTGGGCTGGCTACTGAGATTGCTCTGACCCAATTACACCATCCACATGACTGAAACAGTGGTATGATGGCCAGATTGGGAACATACTGTATATTTGGCATTTGATTTATTATGGTGTGGCCTAGTTTCATAATGTTATTGCTAGCTTTCGAAAAAGAGTCGGATAATCAGTCAGGGAGGTTTGTAAGTGCCAACGACTTAATTCAATTTAGGATTTCGTTCCTTTATTGACTCACATGACCTCGATAGGGGTAATGCCATGATTTTTTTATGCTGTATAGAATGAATTGGCCATCATCCTGGCTGTCTGAGTGCATTGTTAGTATAGCTTAAGCGAGCACGAATGGATGTTTAAGAGTAATGTATTCAGCGCCAGGAAGTGGAGAGCATCCATTGTCCTACTGACCCACATTAACGATGTGTACAGAGGTGCCGGGTACCAGGCTAGAGGGCATGCCGGCAAGGACACCAGCCTACCGAACACAATACCAACAATATGCCAAGGTCCGCCCCTTTATTATCTACACATCTCTGGGTCACATCAAAACATCTTAGCCGTGGCTCAACCTTGATGTGGCAACTCATGGCCGCCCCAATGCCAGGGCTGCCTGGACTCAATGCCGAGACACGAACAGATCGTCCTCGGTGTCCTTGCTGAGACGAACCAGCGTGCACAAGACACACGATGAGATGATAGACGTTGCTGCTGCCGCTGCCTAAAATGCGTCTTAAGTTTGGCGATTACTCGTTTCCTGTTGAGTAAGCTTTAGTTTCGCACCTGGTTATTTCTAGTCGAGCGATCACGCGGCATTCATTCTATGGCAGCGGGCCGTCGCTGCGCGTTTAATTACGTTACGTAATCACGTCTTAAACGTGACGTAATTACGTCGGGGACGTGCAGCAGATATTAGATTATGTGAGGCTCGTGTTTGCAGACTGTGTCATACCGGCCGCTGGGTTTGTGCAAATACAGAATAAAACCACGCGGCTGTAATAAGAATAAAAGATGGATTAATGTACTGGGTCTGGGTTCACGCGGTGATGGCGGAGGCTTAAAAATACGGCGTGTTTAATGTTTGTTTATCATTCATACCGTCATACCGCGGCCGATGTTTGCTCCCCACATCGTGGATAAAAATCAGAGCTCAGCCTCGAATCTGTCGGCGCAAACATTTCTCTATAATAAACCAAGCGTGGAATTGTATCATACATCAGGATTCTGACAGTAAAAGCGCTAACCACGCTTGATGACACAAATTTAAAACGAATTTGTTTCACGCTATAAACGCATAATGGCTGATACCCTAAATTGCAACGGTGTCAGTATTTTTACTTCTATTATTTGCAGCGAAAAAACTTGTTCTAGCATGTAGGCATTGTTGATATTCCAGAATGTTAAGAGAGGCGTCGTACTGGACAAGGTCACTGCTCCCTTTGTCTACTCAGAATGTTTCCGGGACAAAATGGAGTAGGATTTCTGAAGATGCGGGCATTCGTGATTCACGTAAATCTGAAATCTTACGTGATTAACAGCCACTCTCCTCCAGGAGAGTTTTTTATCGTCCCTGACGCAGCGGATCAATACGTCCACGGTAGTCATGTTACAATAACAAAAATCAATGCTCCATCCATATCACAAAGTCTCGATGGCAATTTTTAGCAAAATCCAAGGCTTTTCTCTGTCTTTACTGCATGCAATAACATCCTAAATCAAACAGCAAATGTTTTATGCTTTATTTTATTGAATGCATAAACCCATACGAGCAATCACCTATCGAATATGCTCATGTAAATTATTCATTTAATATTGGACGGGACCTGGATCTTGACCATGTAAGTGAATCACTGCAAGTCACTGCAGTTTTACAACCAAGCAAGAACAAGTACTTGCAAAAGGAAGACTTTCTGTTACTGTCACCGAGTAACTTCAGCCTTTGTCTCGCTCTCTCTCTGCTGGTATGTTGCGTTAATAAGGTGGTAATATTCTAACGGGCTTTGTGTATTATGGTACGACTGGGGAGTTTATTATGAGTACGTTGAGCTTGGTGTAGAATCAAGCCCCGGACCTTTGTATTGTATTGCTGACAACCACCAGGAGTACTTTCTCATTTACCGGAGTTTTCTATTGAGTTTATTCTCGCCAGCCCTGTCCTCGGTTTAATATTCCGCACACAGTTGTGGGTGGGGCGGTTTGAAGGGTGCTGGACGGGGCGGGTGTCCACAGGGAGCCTCCCCCAGAGCAGAGGAACATGCCCGGGGCACCAGATACCTTGAGGGTCCCACAATCTGACAACATGTACCCGTAATAAATAATCTAATATCTGTCACACAGCCTGACAAGTGAGTGGGTAACAAATGGGCAAACATTTCTCACTATCTGAGTGCCTCTAAAGCCGAGGGAATGAATCAGTTGAGCTCCGGCAATGGCAATAGAACCGATACAAATACAATAAAAAAAAAAAAGGAAAAAACCTATTGAGAACAGCGTCAATGAAGCCCTTGTCCATTATTTGCCTCAGCAGCAATGATACCTGAAACATTACTCTGTAGCACCCGGTTGCCCTTCTGTAAATAGTCAGTCGTGGTTTTATGTCATTTTTGTTCTGTTAGCCGCCTGGTCGTGGAGCTTGTGCCGGAATGATTTCTCAGAAGAGAGCTCGGGGTGGAGAAGAGAATCATTTAAAGGTGAGCGGGTCAAGGAGACAATCTGCGTTAAAGCCGACAAGCTGTACCCGGGATTAAAGCCAGGATAATCTCAGGGATTAACATAATTAGTAGAGCCAGGAAGGGCAAGATGGATGATTCCCACTTGAATGTTCCCCCAGAGATGGCTGAAGTACATTATCTGCCTGTCCACGCCGAATACATCACTAATTACCGGCTCTCAAACACGGGCGCACGCGTATGTAAGAAACGTACGTAACTGCCAATGACGTTACTTGTGCACACATAGTCGCGGGCTGAACTGCCTGCATAACCATGGCGATTCATTGTGCCAAGTGTAATTACTACCGTACATGTTCGCAATGTACGAGCCCGCCTTAAGTAAATTAAGGATCTCAGACTAATAATAGGTGGACCAATTCGCTGATGAATGACAACAGATTACAGTTAGCACCGACCACACTGGCGGCTGAGGAAAGATTTAGTGATGGTGTGTCTGAGAGGTAGGCGGTTACGGCACCCCAACTCAGTCTCAGCAACCGCCACTTTCTCAAATCATCTTATATCCGCGTATCGATTATCGATAGCCGGCTCCAGATCGGGTGATTCGTCGGCACATTTCTGCCCTTTCTCCAAATTTACAATCGCCAAGTGGGGGCATAGATCTTCTATCTGACATCTAGTAGGCTGAGAAGTTGTAGTCCTTGGAGGTGAACGATGGCAAAACATGCCGATGCTCATGGTTATATACAGTAAAGCGTACTTTAGATCGCTCATAAACATACATACATGTACATCTATAGGCCCGTATTTCCAAATGTGCTATCTGAGTGAGAAGGCACCACCGGTAATTTATAACTTGGAAAACTCGGGGGAAATCAGATTCATTCACTCAAAGCAATTTTTGTTTTTGAGTTCAAATTCATTTAAACATTTTTAGAATGTAATGGAAACTATTTCATGACCAGGACAAGTACATCCGGTACACATTTTTATATGACATCTGAAGTTACCGAATTGGCCCAGGACAAGATGGAAGCAAATTACAAGCAATGAATCATCACTTCCTTGTCCCCAAATTGCAGGCTCAACCTAGACAAGACAATATCGCGACTTTAACGTGTTTATTGTCACATCTCCCAATTGATCTGTAAACGATTGAAAAGCCCTTACGAGTTGTAAAGTAGCCGGATTAAATAGCGATATAACAGACTCAGTGTGAATCCAGGCCTGTCTTCGGGTGACTGCCTTCCCTGATGTATCGCTCTCAAATCTGACAAAAGCCCGAGAAAACTAAAAAGAAACATCACAAAAAGCAGGGGTGCGGTTTATATCATAGCCACAGATGGTGGGACTGGGATGGATGCGGGCTACATGTTTCAGTAATGATAAAAACACCACGGTGAGGCAGGCTGGCGCTAGTTTTAGGACAGGGAGGCTGTGTGTGTGGAGACTCTGACAAGCAGACACATCATCCTCATAGCGGTAGATCGATACCAATGTGTCACCTTAAAGCTCTCCTCTGCCTGCCTCTCATATACACGCGGGGGGTTACGACAAACCACCCAGCATCCATGATCATTACCTATAACAGATAAAAGTATACCTGGGTTAGGTAAAGGTCGCTAGACAATTAACTCGTAGCTGAGGTAATCAATTATAGCTCACCTGAGCATTGATCACGCTAATCAGATTATCACAGGTGACACTTTGTTCGCACACCTGAGATTTACACCGTAATGTCATTAGTGCTGGTATTATATAAATACACGTAAGGTTAATCAGTGCATGTATATCATTAATGATTGAGCAAATCACTGAAACATTTACAGAGATGAAATCAAATACGATACGCCTAGAGACGTAAACACCGAAAAATTCGGGCGCAGGTGAAACCAAAACTATCATCATCGACTAATGTCCTTCATATGACACTCAAGACAATATCGCACACTAGAAATAATATATTTAAGGATGAGTAATGAGTAATTATATCAACCTAATAACAAATGTGTGATTGTGTCAATTCGTCAGCAACAGGAAATAAGGTATAAAACGTATATACAGGTACACAGGGGACAGCCACCGAAGACGAAGATGTATAAAATATAATCTAAGCAAACCGACGCATGCATCGAGCTTAATGGAGCCGGGATTATTTTCCTGACGTTACTTGGTGCTAACATTATGGGGAATCAGAACACCTTTATTGAAGCTGCATATATATGAATAATGGATATGTAAAGTATTATTCGATGCTCAATTACAGTTCTCACGCTAGCTTCAGATTGAACAGAATAAAGCTGAATGAGGATGCAGGTATAACACGGCATTTGTAACATGGTGTCGATACAACCTGGTTAATTTAATTTAGAAATAACACAGTGCTTCAGTGAGAGAT
This sequence comes from Armandia brevis, assembly GCA_035585475.1. Taxonomy (NCBI): domain Eukaryota; kingdom Metazoa; phylum Annelida; class Polychaeta; family Opheliidae; genus Armandia; species Armandia brevis. The sequence continues at coordinate 6,993 of JAXGGS010014453.1, read as the reverse complement.
TCCTTAATTGTGCAATACAACTTTAAGAAGTAATTTCCTAAAACCCAGAGACAGTTAACGACAACGATATTGTTTACCGGGGCATTTATACCTTTAATATATACCGGTACGTGTAGTTTACTTACATTTAATTCAGTTCCAGCAGACAGTAAAATTTCGCTGGCGTTTTACACCGCATCGCATATCCATAATAATAATAAATTTACATCGAGTATCAGATACATGTTTACATTAATATCGGGCGGTTTTACTTTGTACGTAAAGTCGTGGCAAATGTAAATGTCACAGACTCGCAGGCATGCATTGAAAACCACCCGGACCACAAAGTGCGTATAAGCGACTGTGTCTGTCTCCGCTGCAAAGCCCAAGGCAGTAGTATATCACGGGTTTTCTGATCCCAGTGGAGAACCCAGCCCTTGTGACAAGAGTAAAACATAATTAATGGCGCATCCCCTCGCAGATAGCCGCTCTCATGCATTTTAGATCTGCCGACAAATTAGAAGTCAGGGAGCTTGTCTGGGGTGTATTTACCCTCATTACACCCCGGGGTGAGCGAGTGTCACTCCCCGGGCTTTATCCCGCCCGTTTAGCGGGACATCGATGGGCGTGAGCCCCGGAAGAATCCCCCGGATCCCCGGCTAATTTAGCGGCGTTGTCCGGGGGTATGGACGCGTCTGCCCGGCTCCACGATATTATACAGTATCCATTCCTTAAATAAATACTCGTCATCTGCTAATGCATACCAATACGGGCAGATATTGATCTGGACAGACGGGGCTATGTCCTCTCTCTGCCTCCCTAACACCGGGGCTGATGGAATGATTGGGGTACGGACGAGCGATGGCGGTGGCCTGGAGTGGGGAGCAATGGCCGGACGAGTGGGAAACAGGTTGCGAATCGCCCCGGAGGCGTCGATGTCCTCAGACAGAGGGGAAACCGATACCGGCGAGCGATGTGTCCTGACTACGAGGCAGAAATCACAAGGGAGTTCGACATTCCACACAGGTGCGCATTTCTTACAAGACGCCCTCCGCGAAAGCTCGACCTAAACCAGCGTCGCAATAAAAAAATGTATACATTTATCAAACGCTTAGCTCGCCTGAGGAAAAACTCTGCACATTGACAAGCCTTATAAACTACGACTGTATCATCTGGATCAAATGTCTCGCGTTTCAGATAAATACACCTCTGAGTTCATTGTTCTAATCATATCGTCTGTCATCCGATGAAAGCCGGTAAGCTGATAAAACACCGGTATTTGGTAGGTTAATCATACATTGTCCACACTGATGTCTGCTCGCCCAGTTTCCTATCTCCGAATCATAATCATCCACTAGATAATAAACGTGTATCATCTTCTCTCACCTGATGATAAATCACCACAGGTGAGATGTGCGAGTTTTACACCTGTCCACGGTATTACTAATCACAGGCAGATAAGGTTACACTTAGTAAGTAATAGAGTAGATTAGCAAGGGTGTGACATACAGATAATCCAGGAGAGATGATCCCCAGGATATCATATCATTGCCTGAGCCGAACACTGGCGATCACAAACATACACGCAACAAAACGATGTCAGAGTCGTATGCACTTGATTGAGCGAGCACGCACGAACGGACTCATCTGTCAACTAAAAGGATTTTTAAATTAAAGATCCATATATAAGAAAATTGAAGATACGCGCCAATAGAATCTTGAAGTTTATCTGAGCTCACAAGTACTAGGCGTAGTTTCTGGTTCATGTATAGGAAAACAAATGTATTTACACGTATCAACGTACATGTATATGTACACATTTTTTCAATTCAATTTTCAATTCGACGTCCGATAGTTCGCACAAGGTATGTTGGTCTTAACAATTCAACCCGGATGCCGGGGGATAATATTAATCACCTCATTATCAGGACACTCGTGCGGTTTTCTAGGATTTCACCTGTCAGAAAACACTATAAATGGTGCGGTTAGAGCGCTGCACGTGCTCAAATGTCAGACGCCAGGTCATGGTACACGACTTTAACATCAAGGACATCCACTGATGGCGTCTCAATCATTTTTGTTCCGGTTTCCTAGAATTTCATCCAGATGAAATCCATGTCAAGAATCAGGTTATTAAACGACGAAATGTCAGCTGATACAGTGTGGATATTAAATTTCTACTAATTTCATCAGCTAATTATGTGACTGTCTAAATTCATAGCAAGACTGAAACAAGAAAACCATGGTAATTGCTATAAAGAATGAAACAAACGGATTGAATGTGTTTTCCTAATTACAAGTTTTAAAGGGAGATCAATAATATTTAAACATTCTTGGTATGCAGGGAAAAGCAATATTTATTGTATTATCACGACCTGTGCCAGGGAGCGGCCACAACACACACAAGTCAGACGCAGACGACAGAGACTTGATCTTCTGGCGGGAATCCGCATGCGAGCAAATCCTCTCAGGCACGTCGCAGCAAGATAAAAACAATCAGTTTAACTCCCTGTAACAAGCTTTGACCTTTAGTACTAACCAGACACGGCCATTTCCTGCCCGAAAGTCCAGAACTCTGATTAGTGACGAGACGCAGGGCGATTTGACGTGTCGACGAAATGCCCGAGTCACGCGCAGACGTTTGTCACACTGGCCATATAACAAAGTGACGAAAAATCAATCGCCCTGATTGGACCTGGTCTAAATTTGATCAGGGCGCTACATTCAGTCAAGTTTGCATAATTTATGCGATTAAATTTAACTCCGAGTTGTTATGGTCATGTATACAATGTGTGGTCGGTATCTCTGAGGCAATATCACTGGTAATCATGGTCACTTCTAGCGTAACTTCTATAATTCAATCAATTCTAATTTCAAAATTGCTAAGTCAATCCGACCACATCTGTCTATAGATGGTCAAACGCGTCCCTTACTAGTTATTTTGGCGAATAAGATAACATTAATGTTTCAACAATTGTTTATACAACTAATCACTTCCCTCCGATGGGATTTTACAACAATCGCCATCTGCCTTTAAACGTGTATCAATACATCATCATATTTTACAAGCGGGCGAACCCAAGGATGTCCGTTTATGGACAGAGACAGAGTCAGAGTAGCGAGAATTCGCCAAGAATGGCGACTTTAACAATTCAGTTGCTCCCATCAGAGCAGAACTAATACACACCACCCGCTTCACATCCTCTGTACATCATCTCAGAAAACCGCAGCATCCGACCCATTCAACCGGCGTGTAGCCACTCAACCATGACCACGGACATCAGTCACCTCGAGTGCACGTACAATTAAACAAGATGGGTTTATTTCTGGGAAAGTGGTCAGGATAATGGTTTTATTAGCTAATAAAGCGAGAGATTTATATCTGATTTAATGCGATGGGCCCTGGTACATGCATGGACCATGGTTCGTAGATAATACAGGATGAAACAAGATTACGCTTGAGGGATTACAGCGAGCTGATCCTGTCACACGGAGCGAGAAGGATACGTCGTTCCTCTGATCGGAGAGTACGCATGTATCCACCGGCAAACGTTTAAAATAAATTAGTCTGCTTCACCGCGATTGCGGGTGCGTGTAGCTGCCGCAGAACACCCACATGCCGATACTACTGATATAGTACATAGCGTATCTGCTGTACAAGGACATGTACACCTACCGACACCCATATAATCGATATCACAAATGCGCATTTGTCGACCGGAGCCTCTATATTTATGGATGATTGAGGATTATATAACAAGTCTTGGCCGGCGTGTATTCTCCGAATGTAGAGCAGTAGATGTACGAGCCAGTGATTGCCCGATTCGCCGTCACGCCACTAAGATTCCTACCCCGGGCAGGGGCCGCTGCCAAACCTCCACTCGTCTATTGATTTCTCCAGAGTTCTCTCTCCATGACAAATCTGCCCGTGAAGCGGCACGAGGAGGGTTTTATGGTGGAGAACCACGAGAAAACAGGGGCGGGGTGGACTGCTTGTCGGCGAATTATAAAAACAGGGAGCGGGAGCGGGGTTTTGTCTGCGGATTAAACAGCCGAGAGCGGCGCAGATTACCTGATAAGGGAATCGATGCACGTATCTGATCTGGTGTGCTCGGCTTGGGGTAATTGTCCGCACTCTAACATCGTATTTTAATACAAATGTCAGATGAAAACTGCACGCTTTTAGATTGCAGATGAATCCTCGCCTGATGTAATGCGCAAACTGTGTAAACACGGTAACGCTACCGTCGTTTTACTGTAAGATCGTGCCAATAATATGTGTGAGAAACTCCAGCTTCTGCTTCAGGAGTAATTAGTTTCTGAATAACTGATCGGGCGAGAATTAATCAATAAACACAACACGTGAGGGGATTGAGAGTACACAGCATCACGCTAGATGTACATCAGAGAGTTGACATTTATTCATTTACACTGCCGTGGTGGATCGGGTGAATATAGGGCAGTGTTTCGGCAGGATGGCTGGCTTTCCTGAACAAGGTGATGCTCGTGTACGGTCATTTTCGGATGGTTTTCATGTCGTATTTACACATGATCTATCACATCTGATTGATGAGCGCGCACTTAAAAATGATCCCCGATCAGACATGACAATCTCATAGCTCATGGCTAACCCGAAATCCAGTTTATCAACTTAAATTAATACACCCCGCTCCATCTCTGTCGCGATGCCGAAAGTTAACAAGAACGAGCGGGATAAAGTGGTGCAGTCCGAGCTTGCATCAACTCATCCGCGATAATCTGAGCAGCTTGGGGAGTAAGGAAAGGTTTAGCCCCTGCTAAGTCTACCGTAAGACTGAATAAGACAGCCTGAGCTCGGTGTGTGCTGGCCCACTATTGTAAATATCGATCGGGCGGACCGACTGACTGGGCGGGGGCTGACGGATTGTCTCCTTCGTTACAAAAAACAACAAGTGAAAAAACTTTAATCGTAGTCTGGAGAACTGGGACCTCGTACAGAGTAGAATATTCATGGATCGACGGAACAACTAGGACTATCAAAAAATACACACGGTGTGTCTTACACAGTGCTGGGGCAGTACCAGTTATTATTGATAGTAGTATACTTAGGTGATAAGCGGCCAGTATTGCATTAGAAGCTTTTTCAGGATATAGAAGTCACTAACGCGCGTCCATGGACTACGATTTACGGTTTATTTTTATATCGTTCGCGATATAATTTATTGTAACTAACATTCCTATGTATGTAACAAGCCGGAGGCTTATACGCTAATAAAATATACAAATATACAAATACATGTACTAAAATAGCATACGAAACATACGAGATAAAAACCGTTCGTATTTTCAATTTAATTAAACCATAGATATACACAAATCAATATAACAAAGAAACGCAGTTTTAGCTACGTGATACGTACCTAATAGTATGAACAAATGATGATGATGAATTAATCCATAGATGTCATGGCTTGCTCCAAGCGTTTTCTGGCTTCTTGAACACGATGTTCTTGCTTTTGTATATCCGTATCGCTAATATGTACTTGCTGTAATCAATTAAGCATGAACTGAGATTT
>JAXGGS010014342.1:0-25994 GCA_035585475.1 Armandia brevis | reverse complement strand
CCCCCCCCCCCCCCACCACAAAACCAAAAAAAGAAAGGGCCGGGTCACCTTGACAACTAAAAAAAAAAAAAAAAAGGGGGCCGCCGCACCGCCGTTTCTCAAGGTAAAAAAACCTGAGAAACATTTAATTAACTTTATGGGGCCTAACTTGTGTTTGAAATAGTTGTCTTTATCTAAAATATACCCGGGGGAAGACAATCTTTTGCTTTACTTGCTCATATAGATTCGATTACATTTGCATCGTCATAACTAGACATTTGGCCTGATATTCATCGTTAGTTAGGCGAGTCCCTCGTGGGTGACCCATATAGCTGGACAACCCAGCTGACAATACATTAATTAAGTGTTTGTATTTATGTAATAAATTGCATCTCATTGCAATCTTATATTCAACATAAACATCTATAATTTGCAGGTGGTGTGTTGAAATTTGCATATGGTAATTAATTTAGATATTAGAAACAAAGAAATAATTCATTTCTTGCTGCCATCCAAGATTCAATTAACAGGCCCCGTTAAAATCAGTCATGAATAGGTCAAATGACCATTGTATTTGGTTGATTTGAAATTAATAGAATTAAAGACATTCATGAAACTAATATGTACAGTAACTCATAAACATCGTAAAATTAGATTATACAGATTCTTCTGGCCATTTATTTACTACAAATAATGTAATATATCCCATACCTTTGGGCAAGACTATTGAACCGAACACTATGAGCCCAAAAGCCAGGTTGAACTTTTTCTTCTGAAAATTCATACTAGTTCCCAGTCCTGAAAGATAGCATGGAATCAACATCGGAGCAACCCGACGGGAATAGTAATATACCTACTGATATACAATTATAGACAGCATTTGCCTGGTCATTAGTCACGTGGTATGCTTGCGCTCAATAAACACTTGTGTATACAGGGAACGCGCCAACACAAATACGACGACAGTCTCCTGATTTGGGAGAAATGCCAGGTAATATGACGCAATACGTGCGTTTTTTTTCATTATGTTTTTTGATGATGAATCAGCGTTTCTTGTTCAAATAAGTAACAAATGAAAGAGACATTCCTTTTGTTTAGTGTTTAAAGAAAATCTTAGTGTAATTGTCGTTGGCGATAATTCGATACGGAACTCTCAACTGACTTGCTAGTATTCATGAATCTTTATTGTGGCAAAACATGCTTGTTGTACACAATTGAAAAAAGATTTCGATACATTCTCAAACATACTAATGTGTTTGCAATCTCTGAAAATTCCTCGTTTATATAGATTGAGAATATTTTCAGCAGGTAAGAATTTGGTAAAGTCTTTATTAAATGCTTCTTATCTTATACGAATCGCTCATTTGCTTGCAAAGTACACATAACGTTGCAGCACAAACACACTGTCAAATATATAAAAATACCGGCTCCCATGAATATTTTTTATTTGCGGAATATCAATGACCATCAGTGACTTTGTGATACGTTTCATCATCTGGGTAAGACCATGCTACGCGATCCATTTCCGGATTAGTTTTTGTTATCGATTCAGTCGGACTATCCTCCATGGTTGGTTTTGGAGGCAATGGGCGCTTAGACACCTGAAATTCGAGCATCACTATCAAATATACAAAGATCAATACATTTCTACATATCTACTATAGCTCGGTTAATTCACAGTACAATATCGTCGCACTTTCGTCCCAAGATAAAAAAAACGCCTTTGAGAATATATTCCCGTGCGGGGTGACCTTGATTTTAACGATTTAACAAAGGGCTGCATACTGCCTCTTGGTTCTCAGTAAGTATGAACAAATTTACCGCTTGTCTGTCTTCTTCATGGTTTTCACCTCCGTTAGAACCAGATAACTCCGCATATATATGTGTATCAGTACGTTCGCTTTCTGTTTCATCAGTCCTACATGACTGATTACCGGACGTTTCGTGTTTTTCATTGGGTTTGGTATACTCATCTTCTATGAGAAGAATCAATAAGAATAAATTTATCTATGATACAAATCAATTAGTCAATTAAATCGACTGTAAGGGACGTCATATGATGATTAGTAAAAATAGTCCGTTCGATTATCAACTAGATCTACTCCAATCACCTGTGGGGCCATCGCCGATACTCCTGCAAGATAAATATAAAATTAACCGCAAATTGACGCGTAAGCAGAAATACTGCAGTGTTGCCGCCTATAGTATTAGAAATAGTTGAATTTTGTCTTCACCAAGCGTAATGCTGATCAAATACTCACCAAAGAGCAGCTGGAACTGATTTTCTTATAGAGGTCGATGATATGGTCCCTGAACGTCCTGTTTGTTAGGGTTTATTGTATATATTTTAGATTGTGGAGACTTATTGTCTATTGTTTTTGTAATATGAATTTCAACGCACATAATATAGTATTGCATGGACCTGTAAATGTTATACATTGCCCGTTTTGCTTAGTCCGTGACATTAATTGTTACATAAACCTATTGAATATTACACTCGATCACCGTCACCTACCTTTACCTTTTTCAGTATCGTCGGTTGAGCTGAAAAATGAAACACAAAATTACCCCAACTTCCAAGAAAGAATTTACAACCTGATAATAAGTACGAGTATAACATGGTGTTCACGGAACGGGGGGAAACTCACTTGTTTTCAGGGATAAACTTTTGATTATTTTTATCTTGTGATCTATTTCTGTACACGAACATGCATGCCAAAAGCGTAACGAGGCCGATCACAAGAATCCCGAGAACTATCCCAACTATTCCTCCGATACTGAGATTAGACGAGGCTATAGAATTTAAACAAACATGTATTCCGTATATTGATAAACTTTAATAGAAATATGCACTTGTTCACAACAATGATCGATTCTCAAATCATCTTTGAATCAGCTGATCTTGATATTATGTTACCGTAAGAATTTTCAGGAACACTTTTTGCCGATTCCTTGTTTGTCCAATTAGGGTTACCAGGTCGTTCATAGACATACAAAATAAATATGTTTACCACTGAAGTGTCAAAGTCTCTTGTAATTTTTAGCGGATTCTGATCTGGTTTGACGCCAGATTTCAAAAGTGTTTCCTCGGTGTCCTGGCTCGAGCGATGCGCAATATCCATATGATGAATCTCTCCACTCGTCACCTCCCAGTCAATACTTACTTGTGTGTCGGTGATGTGGTTTATAGTCATTGTCACCTTTGGTAAAACTGTAAATATATATTTATATATATCAAGTAGTCTGTCATTTAAATGTACAGGTACTACACTTAGCTTGTGGAGGTGCATGTATATATATAAAAATCAGCTAAACAACTCGATGAAGTAAGATAAACGTTTTTCATGCGAGTTTCCATTGTTTAAGGATGAAAGTATTTTGACAAAGTGGATATGAACCTGATGTTTGGCCGGTAGTTGTAATGGGCAAACTTTCTGATCTTCCTTCAAAATCATTCCAAGCAATTACTTCAAACACATAATCGGTGTCATGTTCCAAGCCAAAAATGGCATACGACAGTGTTGTTCCTTGTTCGGCGTTCTGACATGCTGCCCCCTCGAGGATGGTGAATTGTGACTCGTCCGCTTTCCTGTATGACACCATGAATGCACTCTTGTCTGCGTTCATTGCGCCAGCGACCCACTGAAGATCCACACCATCAGAGTAAGTGTTGGAAACCGTTAGTGGTGATGGAGAATCAGGAATTCCCTTTTTTGAGACGGAAGTCATTGATGTAACCTGAAAGCTTTGGTCGAATAAATTATTTCTAATAGTGCAGGTGTAACGCCCAAACTGCTCTGCTGACAGAGAGTTTATTTTCAACTCATCACCGTGTACGATAATAGAGTCTGTAATATCCTCGGTATTGAATGTCCATCCAATCATACCAGACGGCTCTGCACAATAGTCACATGTAAGATGCAATGACTGGCCAACAACCATAAAGTACTCCGCATTCCAGTCTGGTCCCCTCAAATATGGTGGATCTAAAAGACGAATCAGCAACACTTACAAATATTATTTTATTGTATTTCAATGTTATACATAATTACCATAATGATTCAGGAATATACATATGTACCTTGTACACTTACAAAGAGTAACCAGCTCTTGACTTGGAGCCCTTATTTCATTATTTGACCCAATTATGCAGGTGTAGAACCCGTCATGCTTGTTAATATTAACACAGGAGACCGGATGAGGAGTTTTGAAGAGAACAGTTGAAGTCCACATGAGGCTTAAACCACGAGGGTTGCCGGGAAGTGGTGTCGTGCTAAACTCTACGTCCTTCAAGTATGATCCTTCGTGAAACCAGGATATATGAAACGGCGATAGATCAGGTTTGCTGGTTGCAGAGCAAGCCAGCCTCGTATTTTCATCATCGAATCGTCGCTCAAATCTTAAAACTTCAGTTGGAAAGAGCAGCAGTGGTGGAACTAGTATGAATATATGGTAGGAGAGACAATTCGCTTGTTAACTCCAACTAGGGCATTCGGACATATGTCGGTAAATAACAACATACATATTTTATGTACAAATGCCATATTGGACTTACCATTCACAATTAGCGACACCGATGGAGACCGGTCAGACGTTTGAGGAGGTAGGTTGACGGGATGATTCGTTAAGGAGCAGGAGTAACTAGCTTCGTATTGTATATGATCAGGGACCATCGTCAGAGTATCGTTTTTTGTCGTTATAAACAGTTGGCCGTCCAGATACCAATTCGTCTCAACTGCGGGTGGATCTCCAAGGTCATCACCAAGGTTGCAAGTCATGTTAACTTCATCACTTACATCAACAATCAATGGATGCAGTTCGATGCTGCTCGGAGGTTCTGCTTTATCTTTAAAGGCGAAGAGAAATGTAACCGGGTGAATGATATAGCACACTAGTAAACATTCTTAAAACCTGAATTCGCTAATTGGAATTAAATATGGCTATCATTATAATTACAAAATACGCGAATAAAATCTTCGTTCGATCGCATGAGTTCATTGTATGGTGATGTAGGCTGAGTAGCCTCGCAGTAGAATGTAGCCCCGTTGTCAAGTCTGGTATGAGTGTGATGAAGTTTTATCTCTCCTATCGGCTGAACGAGTTCTTCTCTATTAACCTCTACATCATTACGGTACCAGATAACAGTAGGTAAAGGAGAGGCTAGATCAGTTATAAGACAGACGAGATCCGAAATGGTTCCTTCGATGACTCCATCCACCATACCAGATGAAGAGCTTAGCATTGGTCGGTTAACCTTCGCTGTTTTCGGATGATGCATGGATAGACTTATATATATATATATCAATCACAAGTTTATCCGCCCATGCATGTTAAAGAATCATGTGTTATCTAAACATATTTACCAAACTTATATAACTCAACGGTGTTCATCTTTGTTGCAGTCGTACAAACCCAATAATTGAAATCTGCGTCGACGATTTTCTTCAACAGCACTGTTATCGACTTCCCACCGACACAAGTAAGAACAACATCCCTTGCAATACAGGGACCATTTGTTTTACACTGTCCATCGATTGACAGAACAGCGCATGGGGATGGAGAACCAGGTATATGTATAGATACACTACCGACTCCTATAACGCCGCTCTCCAGGGTACAGGAAACAGACACTGTGTCGCCAGGCAACAGGTAATTCTGACTAAAGTCAAATGCACTGATATCTTGCCCGAAACCTGACAAGATGGTGTTAAAATTGGAAATGTCAGTCAGGCATGAAATTGCTGCCCATATTCATCATGCAAAGACGGAGAGATATGTATAATTTCCATTGAAAGAAGCACATTTGTAAATCTTCAATGGTGATGACTTGAAATAGAAATATATGTCAACGTTTATTTCCTACCTGCAGAAATCAGCGTGCACGATATAATCAAACATCCTCGAAAAAATCTAAAAAACGACTTCGATGGCTCCCAGGTCATTTTTCAAAATGATTGTTACCAGTGAGAGGAAAATATATGTTCCGCCATTATCGACGGTAACTAAATAATACATTACTATCATTTTAACTACGCATTCAAATTTTGTTATTTTGATATCGTGCCAAGACGTGTCTAACCACCATGACTAAGTAATCATGAGACATTGAAATGGTTTAGTTGTGCCATATTTGATGTATGTTGTCGAGTTATCTGTTGATCACATTTCTAAGCAGGTTATGTATAAGACTTGTGTGAGACATTATATGCCTACGTCAGATCCCTTCAAAAGACGATTGTTATTCGAGACCTCTTTACCGATCCAGTGACAACTATGTACATAGATACGATAAAACGACTCCTGAAATGTTGACTCAACATACCAGTGCGTGGGATTTGATCGTTGAACTTCAGTATTTGCATTAATAAAGGTATATTTACATCATTATAACATGAGGTTGAGTGCATATTCAGTCTCTGTCCAATTATCAAATTGGTGCTTCCACATGATTCTGATGATTAATAAGAGAAATCCAAAAGTTGGATATGCCAATACAGCTGTTTTAGTTGTTTGATTGGTGGCTAATGTGGTATTGTGGCACTGACTCATTCAAACTGACCGCTCAACAGTCTTCGCTTCCTGACGGTTGAACCGATAACACGCGACTCGGGTCACCTCGCTGTATTACCCCCATTACTCGACTACCGTCACTTGATTTAATTCTATCCCAAAAATTGCTTCAATCCCGCCACGCCCTATAATTTGGTATTTTTTCCCCTCTCCGGACTAATTCCCCAGATCAGTCCTTAAGAGGTGGGGGTATTCTAATATTTACATATATATATTTAATACATTTATCTGGTATTTTCCTGTGTGGAAATACTAGATTTATACCTCTCGTACTGTGGTAACCCACCAGAAACTTTTAAATAGTTTATCCAAGACATTCACGTTCACCACAGCACATAGTCATGTTACATGAGTAGAACCATACTACTCACACGGATTGTTATCTGTCTGAGCTGGGCATCTGGCTGCATTTTCAGCTACGGGTATAACAAGGCTCAGGTGCTACCATTACACAAGCCCGCCAGGTGAACGACTCCGGCAGCGATAAACTCATCAAAACGCATTGTTATATAAGGTTATGTAACATGTTATGCATGATTACGTCATTACTTCATTTCCTGTAATCACATTCTTCCCTGTATATTTTTACTTGTTTTTTTTTAAGCTGATTATGGCGCTCCGACTGACCGGCAAAGTCAGCTAGGGAATTTGTGACCACCAAGAAAAATTATTGATAAATACCCTAGTCGTTTCACCATGAAAAGGTCTCCAGGCTTTATTAACATGTTAAGCACAACAGCAGCTAACGGTAAGGTAAGTCACACCTCTCCTAGATGTGGTTTCAAGATTGTTATCAAATGTATATTCATGTAATTAGTTAAGAATTTAATTTGCTCCCAACAATTTATAGAAAATATCTATCTACATGAACATTAGCGTTATCATAATATTCAGTGTTTGCCCATAAAACCCTGATTTACATTAAAATACATGAGATATTTTTCAGGATGACATTTCTGGTTACAGTAAATGTGTATAATATGGAAACCACTTGAAAGGTGAGTTGACAGGCCGTGGTGTCGGCTGACCTGAGCGCACAGGTCGGCGAGACAAGCAATCTCTCGTGCAGGTGAGCCCTCACGGGCCACACTAATTAATGAGCTGCAACTCATTACAAACTGACTGCTCAACGGTCCTTCCCTTCCTGACCCCTGACCTGTCATCATGCACTTCTTAATATTATTTAATATTTCCCATTCCAATCAAATTAATTTTTTGATTTATCATGGGTCGGAAAGTAGATCCTTGAATGTGCAGTACATGTGGCGTACAAAATTTAGGAACAACGGGCAGGCACTGCACTACCATCGTACCTGTTACCCTGTGCCTAAAAACTCGGAGTAGCAGACCAACAAGAGCACTTTACCTCCCAAGCCCACCGGAACCATCAGTGACACAATTGAAGAAGCCCAGAAGGACATGGAGGAACTGCAGCGAAGACAAACTCAAGGGATGCCTCTGATGTCCTGCCAAGAAAGGCAATCAATGATAAATGAACTGCGAGCTGACATGGCAGCGAACCACGCCAAACACCTGAATGGCCTCAAGTCCGAGATCAAGCATCTCAAAGACATTAACAATACAATGGCAGAAGGGGAGAAACACCCCCCGGCTACTCCCGAGTCGGGGCCAAAGAACCCCAGCTCTGCCGACAATGTTATTCCTGGTCTCTCCACCTCAGAGAATCCGGTTGATGAGGCTCATCAATGATTCCAACCATCTAACCTAAGAAGAAGATCGACGGGCTAGACAAAGATGAAGGCCCTACTTCCGTCAGGCTACTGGCGGATGGAGCTCCACTGTCCTAGAGGAGGCAAACATCATTGAAGAAGATTGTTTTGACCTGTTAGGATGCCACAAGCGAGCCAAGACGCTGGAAAGTGACTACAATTCCGATGACTAGGACCGTAGACACCATATACGTAAAAGAAGTCCGCAATGGACAAAACAGCTGTGTCTGCTCTTGAGGTAGAACTAAATCTTCCTCACTGTTTATAGGGACATGAAAGTTTTATTTCTAAATGAAAGCTTCAGATCGCGGAGTGGATATAACCCCTTCACAGGGGGTGGTCCTCTGTAAGCAATCTTGGTGGGGCCAACATCAATATGGCTGGTCATCAGGCTCAGGGGCCCTCGTCAGCAGGACATCCACTCCAGCAAGATCTTCATGCTGAGTCCCCCTGCAAAGCTGCCACTCAATGCACAGAGGGGGACACAGTGGAAGGGGCCTGGGTACTCTTCAACATTGAGCCATAGAATCCTGAGCTAGGCATCTTGCACCTGGATGAGGGAGCGGTCAACTGGTGCCAAGGTTGCCAGGAGAGATGCCGGGAGGGACAGGGTCGTATCTGACTACCCCAGCTAAGGCAAACTTCAATATCAGCCTAGAACTGGACACAAGGTGTTTAATCTAAACAGCCACTCTATATGCTGACCACTGTATTAACATGTTACATCTCCCACCCCATGAAAGGCAAAATGCCGAAATTCTTCATTTTTGGAAAAACTCCAATCAGATATTTAAAAAGGACATCAAACCATCTTATCTCTTCCTTCAACCAACTCAAATAATCTGTGATGCATTTGAACATCTCACCAAAGTTCATAAATCTTGCAACCTATAATTTTCAGGCCATTAAATACCACTCCAATCACATATTAATCTTGATTTATGGCGCTTGCTGGTAACCACACCGGTTGCTCATGAGGTTATACATTTTTGGGTTTTCCATAGTGTTAATCTCCTATTTCTAGTGAAAATTAAAGTGGCAAATTAATTCTTGTCTTGATTTCTTCGAGTTACTTTTGAAAACTACTAAATGTCGAACACAATGATGTGAGACTCATTCTTGTATTTCTCTTTAAAAATTTAATGGTTCAACTAAAAACAATCAAAAAATACAACACTGATAAATATCACATAGATTAAAACACATATAAAACATTCATCACAGTTTACACGCCAATTTGACATAATAATAACACATTTACATACCACACTGCGCCTTTATCATATAATTCCTTTACACGACAAACTTTCAATCTTTCACTTTCCAAATCCAACAAGTATTGCAAAGCTTCTAGAACAATCCTTTTATCATTAACCACATATTCAAATCACGAAATCTTCTTTAAAACAACTCAAAACCGTCTATCAAGACTACGGAAACTGCCCTCCTATACCACTCACAACGATATACCTCTTACAATTTACACTTCTTAAACTAGAATATACATGTACTACTTAATTAACGTAAACAATTATCACCTTGGTTATATTTTAAATGACGACAACCAACACATAGGTTTAGATTTCTCACTGCCCTCAGCATAGGTAGGACACAGACCAGTTTTACCACTGGGAATGGAGAAAAAATAAAAATCTTAATCATTGGTCTACCACTAGGTTCCCCAAGCAGGTGCTGCAGCACATCAAAAGGGAGCTAGACAGCGGAACTTTGATTGGTCCCTTTGATAATAAACCCTTTTCATACATACATATAGCTACCTATGTCCAGAGAAAATTAAGAAGCTTGCAATAACACAAAGAATCATCTCTATTTACAAGTTCCCGCTATATTCATCCCTTAGTCCATGGTTTTAGACAATTTCTTTCCAGGCAAGGAGTTTACAACTGACTCTTCCCCCTCCCCGAGATCTGGCCAAACTCATGTTACTACACGGAAGGGGATGTCGACTAGCAAGTTTCGGCGTGAAACAAGTGTTTCACCAGATTATTATAGATGTCCCGCGTTTCCATGGGTGAATTCCTCCTGGAATGGAGTTTTTTACACAGAGAACTGTCTGGTGTATGGCATGAAAGATACAATGTTTATACAACAAAGGTTTCAAACACATTAATAAATGTTCTTCAGATCAAAGGATATACAGTCATCATCTACTGAAATGATGGAGTAGTGGTCCTACCTGGAGAACACCAGTTTCAAGACATTCTCAATGTCATTGCGCAACTTGGCTTTGAAAATGACTTGGATAGGCATAGAGTATGACACCCTGCTCATGTCACTAGCTATACCAATAGCAAAGATAACTTTAACTCTTTCACTTGTTAAGGCTTGGGGTGCAACATGAGAAGATACATAGCTAAAACGGCAACGATTGTGCGGTAAACTACACTATGTCTGTGCATACTCCTCCGGAGGGAGACATTTTCTTTCTAGGATTTACAACAAAGTAAGTGAAGCGGAACACAGGAAGACAGCAAAGGTGAATGATGAGGTGAAAAAAGACCTTGCTTGGTTCCTCACAAAATACAACAGGAAACATTTTGTTTGTACTCAACACACTAATTTTACTTTGTTCACAGATTCTTACATGTGGACGGCATATGTCCGAAGGCACGCTCTCACCATCCCCATACCGGCCCACACCAGGCAAGCAACAAACTCCATCAACCAGCTGGAAGCCTACATCCGTCTGATAGTGCTCAGGCAAGAGCACGGTAGCAGCCCTGCAGAGTGGCAAAGCAAAGGAATCTTATTTCCGCCAAATAATAAGAGAAATTTGGTTAATAGCCGCAACTAATGACATTGACTTTCAGATCACCTACATCAACAAACACAACAACCATGTGAGGGACAAACTAAGTAAGGGGGTCTTGTCTTCCAGTACACCTTGAGGTGAGAGTTCTGGCCGGTCCTTAACTTTGTCATCATCATCACCTTCCTCTCCTTCAACAGGCAATCCAATCTCGTGAGAAAGTTGGCAAACAAGTCCAACGCCAACAAGGAAATATTTTTCGGTGACATCAAACTGGACAATTTTAAAGTTTATCCTGAAAGAAATGAAAATAAGATTCGGAAACAACCCAATCATGATGATCCTGAAAAAGCTACTGGCTTCCATTCTCTGCCCTATTGATGTTTTTAAGAAATACACACAGTATCTCACCTTCATCCCGGTGTCTGAAGACCCCCTGTTAATGTTTAAAAATGAAACACTGCTCACACTCAATTTCATCACAAAGTACTTCAAACTAGCCATCCCAGGAATAGGGTTGACACTTCACTCCGTATGACGATCAGCTGCGTTGATGGCACAACTGGCACAGGTGGGTGATGACAACATCACATTCCAAGGTACATGGGCATCAAACTCCATTTATCACTACATTGGCCCATATCAGTACCTTTTCTACCGAGTGATGCATGTGAGGGACAAAATCTAGTTTCCTACTATGGGCCCCTAGGAAAACACTACTGAGTTACTACACTACCACAGGTATTGTACTATTTACATATTTATTTATAGGTACAGGCTACGGCTACAGATGACCCGGTTGTTGACATAGAAATTTAGTCTAAACCGACAACCCTAGGTCGTTGACATAGCCTGAGGGTATATTTCGACTACTGTAGGGTCGTCTGTTTAGTCCCTAGGGTCGTCGAAATAGACTCTAGCTCTACATTGACAACCCTCTCTTACTTATGATAGGTGACACTTATATCATATTTGTTACGGGGAAAATAATATTAAATCATTTGCTTGGCGCGGGGTCGGGGTTATTGAAGGGATCAGCACTTGGACGCATCTCACACCAAGCTGTGATAACTTGGGGAATTCTCAAAGTGTTACTCCCGAGCACAAGTTTAGTGGGAATCACTAACTTTGTGCTACTCAAGTGGGCAGCAAGGTGGTCACACCGACTCCTGACTCCCCTGATTCACCATGAAAAGGTTTCCTGGTTTATCGTACGTTAAGCAACAACAAAAATAAATGCCGTTAGATTTAGCATACAATTTAGCTTATGTTTGTTACTTTGCAAAATCAGACGTAGGTATTCACCTTATCCTTTTAGATGAAGTGCTTTTTACTAAAACACCAATTCAAAATGGTATTACCAAATCCTAGTCGATGAATTCACAGTTTTTTGAAAATTGTACACTCATGATCGATTTTTAATCATATCCAGGGGCCTGTCCCACAAATGCAAGCTATGGAGTCAGAGCCAAGGAAGTTGGCGGCAAACGAGAGAGCAGGGCGTTGAGAGATGTGGGATGCGCAACAGTGAGAAACAAGCGGCTTTCCGGCGTCAAAGTGACGGGGCCACGTACAACTTCACAGGTGCATAAATCACTGTGTCAACGGGGTCATGCGGAGTACAATTACGTCATGTGATGTGCTCCGAATGACGCGCGCGAAACACCAAGGTGTTAAAGTGCTAATCCGAGATTTCCGCAACCAACAGTTGTAACCTTCAATCGAAGTATGTGTCTACGGACGTTCACACCCACCCAGCATTTTCGCTCCGAATTTACCGGGTTAAATTTTTCGTTTTTGTAAATCCGAAGCGAAGTGTAATTTAGAATTTGTAAGAAAAGCACACCACAACCATGAGACTGCAATGCCTGTGACTCGAAGCATTTAGGGCCAATCAACAGGAATTGCAAGCTCGTACCGAACGCAGTTTAAGTATAAACGGCGTTTCGCCTGGTGTTGAAAGTACAAGCAACCCAGAAAACAACGTTGAAAGTACAAACCTAAATTTGCTTACTGTTATAAGGAAAAATGATGAGGCCAAAACCATTTTATGTACAAATGGAGAAATTTTGCATGATATTAAAGGGAAATGCACATCACATGTACGCAAGTATGACATGTCAAAGGGGACTTTAAGTCAGAGTCCAGAGGGGGGCACAGCCCTGGTTTCACCACCGGTCTCAAAGGAAAAGACCGATAACGAAACCAAACCAAATACCATAAATATCATTAATCACACACCCGATATTGCACGGGATCATATTACAGGTGCAGTGATCAGAACCGCGGACAGGCCGCAATTGCAAGGCGGAGGGAACCATCCCGGCGCCAGTATCGCAAAAAACTAATGTTGAATGTGATAACATCAGTAGAATAGAAAGTAGAACTAACCATGCACGTGCGATAATAGCTGCATTTTCGGACACTACTCAGTCAGATTTACGACCATCGTCACCCCTCATTACCCCCACCGAGGACCAGATTATGTCACTCATTAAGGAGGGGTGGGGTCTCGCGAAACAAAGGGATCACAGCGTCCCCAGCAACAGTCTTGTCAAATCACAGGGCGCGAATTCTGTAAACAAGCCGAGCACATGTACCACGAGCATGCACAACAACAGTGTGTCATCTGGATCCCACATTAGCCCGCACACATTACGCATGCCTTACTCAAAATTCCGCTCCCCCAAATTTGGCAATAAAACTAAACACAAAAATTTAAATACCCTGGAATCAAATTCCCGGCGATTACATCAGCATCCTCAACATATGTCAAAACCATGGTATATAGCTGGAGACACTTCAGACTCAAACAGCAACCATGGATAGTCAAAGATAAGAGAACGCCGGTGACCACAACCACCACAGTTGTGGACAACACACTCCCGCGGACTGCACCATCTGTCCGAAGCGGGAGCCGGACACACTCCTCACGGACGTCGTTGTCCAAGGGGAGGGACTGGCCATCTACAACAGGCCGGTCCAGTGCACCAAAGGGCCAGACTTCACCCTATCGGTGGAGTGCTCCGACAACATCTCGGAGTACGACGGCGTCACCATTGATGTCGCAACCGGACAGCGCACGGAGTAATCCCGAAGATCCAGACACAAGGTGGGCATTTACGGCAATCGCCAGGTCTACTATTTATGCAGATCATGTTATCACACTTTTAGAAATGTCACCTAGGGACAGAAGGGAGGCAGAAATTTTACATTTCTGGCACAACCCAGAACGTCCACTAGACAAAAATTTACCCTTGGGTTATGTTTTCCCTGACGTGTCTGACGAGTTTAGAGCAAAGCACAAAAAAAACGGGAGGCGTACGCGGTCCTGGTAGCACTGAGGAAGTGGACACATATCTTTCAGGGTATGAACCTGCATTTAAGGTGCGAGCACAGTACAACCATAGCTGCTATCCAAAGCGGCAAAGCCCAGGAACCATACCTACGACGAGTGGTGAGGGAGATCTGGTATGTAGTGGCTACAAACGATATTAATCTGTTTATTTCCCACATCTCTTCAAAGGAAAACACGATAGCTGACACCTTAAGCAGAGGCATGAAGTCACAGAAAGACAACGGGCAGATGATCAGGGTGATGGCGGAATACTACCTGACTCTAGAGAATCTCACTTTGAGTCAGCTCGATCACCCAGACATCACATTGTAAAGCTGTTTTTCACAAACCATGTTTCATGCACGATTAGTATAAATGTATGTACTAATGACACATCATTTATAGATTTTACTCTTCGGCATGATCAACCCCTCCAGGCGTCACCTAAAGGATAGGTACATTGGTGAGTACTAGTTCTTTGAGACAAACCCAAAACACGGGGGAGTCAGAACTTCGAGTACAAATGAGTCTTCAGGGAAAACTCAATGCCAATTGTCACGGGAGGGGGGTAAAAACCGGGGTTAATCACAACCAACCTAACGCCAATATTTACCTTGCCATATGTTTTCTACCACCTTCCTACAGCCCAAACGAAGACGACCGAAACTCCCCTGATAACGAGACTGAAAGCCAACATCATTAACCTAAGAAATTCTGCTTACGCCGAGGGTACGTTGGCGAACAGAGCGTCTGCCTGGAAGCAGTACCTCTGGATAGCGGAGCTCCTCGAATTCAGCCCTATCCAACCCACGGCCAATGATTAATCATCGTATGTGGTCATTCTCCATCAAGACGGACTCAAGCACAACTCCATCCTACAACATCTGAATGCAGTGCGCCATCATCATCAGGCAGCCGGAGTGACACTGCACGTGGAAAAGGACTACCTATTCGTCACGCTAATGAGAGGCATCAGCAGAGGGCCGGAAAAACAGCTCGAGAAGAAACAACCGCTGTCATCCAGCCAACTCATCAGATTACTAGCGAACTTAAAACAATATGAGTTCTGGCCACCTCTCAACTTCGGCATTGTTTTAGCATTTGTCTCCTTTATCCATCAATCAAATTTGGCGAGGAGATTGGCGAACGCAAAACATTCCAACAAGGCAATTACATTTGGTGATGTCATACTGGATCCGGAAAACCGCACGCTAAAGTTTTTACTCAAGGAAACGAAAACCAGAAGCGGAAATGACCCCATCATGTTTCAACTGAACGCTATACTGAACTCGCCGCTGTGTCCAGTAACAGCTTTTCTTGAGTACATGACGTACCTAGGAGACACTCCATCTCAGGAAATGCCACTCTTCGTGTTCACAGGATCACACCGTCCACTCACCCTAAACTTCATCACAAAGTTCTTTAGAAAGGGTTTGACCAACCTGGGCTTCAACCCCAAGAGCTTCATCCTTCACTCACTCCAAAGGTCAGCTGCACTAACAGCAAAGTTAGCACAGGTAAAAGACCTGGAAATAGCGTATCAAGGAACATAGGCCGAAAATTCAATCTGGGACTATATAGGACCTTACCAGTATTTGTTCTCCCAGATCTCAGACGCGTGGACGCACCTGACCTGAACGTTCATCGGTTTATTCGAGACTACAACTACACTGGGCTTATTTAAACACCTACATCTACACTGGATTTTGTATATACTCATACTTTTATATAAACGGGTTTTATAAGCCATGAGTTGTACTCATGATTGTTAAAGTATTATTCATGTACATTCGTAAATTTATGCATGTTTATAATGTAAACAACCCTCGCTTAGTTTGGACTAGCACAAGGCCATTTATCACGTTGTGGAATATAAACATGTAAACGTAATTTTGACACACATTCACATTCCAATGTGTAATCAAATTTTATTAGGGTAAATATCAATTAACAGATTCGTTGGGCGTGGACCAACTGGGGGTCCCTAGGGACTATCGACTCATAAGCCACCCGACTCACATCACATGATAAGGAGGCTATGGTCCCTAGGGGATACCACGCATGGGCTGCGTTACGGGCAGTCGTGACAATATTTACCAGTATTTATAACTAGGTGCTCGCCACTCACTTTTATGAGCGGCAGGACGCAACCCTCTCTCTAACTTAGTACTAATAAAACTTAGTTGTTGCGCCAAACAATACTGTCTATGTTTTCTTCCTTGACCCTGTTTCCATGCTACCTAGAATTTATTTCTCGAGTCGGCAAAAGCTTCAACACTTAACGACATATATTGGTGATCCACAACTAGTTAGCAATGTCTTTGTTAAGATTTTCTCGGGCATATTTGTGTAAACCTGTTGTTGAACCGCAGCTTTACAGACCCTTTTTTTTTACTAGCATATGAACAACACAATTCGCCTTTCATTTCAAGAATCTCTACATGATTATAATGATCAGACTTTGCACTCTTTATAATGCGGACTTTTGAAAGTGCTCGGTGGGAGGT
Organism: Armandia brevis; assembly: GCA_035585475.1. Lineage (NCBI taxonomy): Eukaryota > Metazoa > Annelida > Polychaeta > Opheliidae > Armandia > Armandia brevis. Next base: position 9,101 of record JAXGGS010014342.1, on the reverse strand, counting down.
AACCCCTATTCAGAAGGGATCACAAATTACATGGTAGCTTGTACTCTGATTCCAAACAGTTTGTTTGAAGTGTAGACCACATGCGATGCTGATCTATTGGAGCTGCACAATGGAATGTTCACTTATACTATATTCTTTGGAAATATAATTCATAAGTGACATTTTGAGTAATTTCAGTTTCCTTAATGATGACATAAAACCCTTTAATCATCACATTTTTTATTAAAGGTTATGATGCAGTCAATATATTATAAACCCTTTGTGAACAAATTGTATGCAAGTATAGAGACCAACTTAGTTTTGTAAAATCACTAAGGCTAATGCATGTTACAATCAGTCGAAAACCATGAAGTTGTTGGGCCTGTCCCACAAAACCTAGATTTTGAATGTGTAGTGTTATTGAAAGAAATCACAATTAATTAAACCCAGCTGTGCGCAATCTTTGCACTTTTCCCTGGTTATATTTGCCTCTATTCGTCTCTAATCAAAGGTGTCCGTTTTACCGGAATTTTCAATTCGGACAGGAACCTTTGTACTACTACCATCTGTGATAGCATCTTTGGGGGCCCCTGGGGGTTGGTTGCACATTTTAATGTTTTTCAACCCGCCTGCCATTATGAGTAATGTCCAGTTATTTCGGGATAAACATAATTTTTTGGAAAGGCATGTGGGTGCAGGTATATATTCATTGGAACAGAAAAGTGAAATGGGTGGATGGGGGTTCTCAGACAGGCTGGTGCATATGAGAGACATTTAATTAAGCTTATGCCATAATATGTCACACATTGACAATCCACCCAAAACGTAACAAACCATATCATGAGCTTGCTAATCATAATATTGTATGTCCATAAACAAAGATGTGTCAGGAGCAGGCGCTGCCAGTCAGTCAGTCAGATCTACAGCAGTTGTTATCTTGCCATAATGAATAATTTTTCTATTTATCACCCAAAAAGGGAATAACAGATGAATGTTTGTTGAATTAAAGAGTTAGTATTTGGTACATTGAGCTACGATGGGACAATTTTATCGAATGCTATGTAGCTATCAGGTTATGCACTTTAACTTTTCTGTTCCAAAATCTGACTTGTTAAATCACAGCAACTTAATGGTGTCTATCTAGCTTTAACCCTGATTGACGGAATTCCAAGTAATTATCCCTCTACATATTATGATAAATGGGAATATTAACACATACTGGGATTTCGGTCAATCTTGGTTTGTAAGGCGGATGGCAATTCAGAAGTCATCTGACAATCTTGTTTTCACTTCATTAAGACCTGAAAATAGAATGAAACTTTAATTAATTTGCACGGATATGAATTGGTTTGTTTTGGCAGAAGATAACCATACTGTTTTGAATTGCCTTTGTAAACCTTAATGTTGCCAATTCAATTTTCAATGATGTTTTCATCCTAAGCCTATCCCCTGATAGTTAATGTTTCACAACTTCCTCTATAACGCCACCTTGAACAGTGAGCTGCATTTAAAATATACAGTATGAAAATACACCGATTCAGTAAATGCTAATGGGTTGAGATCGCTAAACCAAATTGAGACAAGAAAGCAGGGTCACCACAAATATTTGATTCCCAGACACCGGTAAATCCATATCGCTTAAAATACCACATCAAACTACTAAATATGACCCTCCTTCAAATGCCCAAGTGGAATGATATAAGAATGAGTTAAAATGATCATTTGTTGTCAAATACATGTTATACATGTAAATTAATGTTCATGTTGTGCCAGTATTGAAGAATCACACATTGGTTATGTGTGTGGAATCTCTGCTTGTTAACATGTTAACTCTAATTGTTTCTACGTGTTGGTTTATTGCTCCGGTTTATGGTAAAAGGTACAATAAGTATGCATCGCGTTTCGATCTCGATTGTAGGGAGTGGGCCCTGTCTTATAACTCGCCAAATCCTTGCTCATGTATTTATTTATTTATTTTATTTCTTAATATTCCAGTGTCAACATTTAGCAAATATAGGTTTTCCTTTGTTTGGTCATATATACTATACATCCATCATATAATGGGAACTGGTCTACCAAAAGCACAAAAAAGTAATAGAAGTTAGACCCCATGAAATCAATAAAATGTTTCTCAAGTGTTTTCGACCTTGAGAAACGGCGATGCGGTGGGCAGTTTTGTGTGTGTTTTTTTCTGGTTGCTTAAGTGGCCCATTTTATTTTTGCTTTGTTGGTAGTGCGGGCGGTATTTCTAGTTGTTAATTTTCCATAACTGACGGGACTGGAGCCACCAGTGACCCAGAAGTTGCATAACCTTGGCGTGTCACCAGAACATCGCCAGAATTGAGCTAAATTTGGGGGAACAGCCACCGCTATTTCCGCAGGTGGTGGGGGATGCGGCCCTTATTTATATTTAGGCCTCGGAGGTGGTGCGGGATGTGGCTCCTTTTTTTGCTGCTGAGATGGTGCGGCGGGGCGGCTTGTTTTTTTTTTAATCAGGAAAAAAAGGATATGCGGGGGGTTTCTCAGCCGTGTGGCGGCTCTTGAGAAACATTTAATTAATTTTATATGGCCGAAACAACTTAATAAGTTAATGGGGCCTTACCTGTCTCAGTACGGCTCCGTGAGTGCGAACGTGCAACCGAGTCCCAGGTTGTCTATTTAGTTCTATTCATGCTAATTTAGACCAATTCTGTTGTGAATAAGCAGCCATTTCGTTTAAATTGATGCGAAATGGTGCAAAAAATGGGGAAAAAAAGATGTCGCACCACCTCAGACGTAAAAAAAAAGGTGGCATGTCACTTTACCAACCCTAGAAAAAAAGAAAAAAAAGGGGGCAGCCGCACCGCCGACATGCCGGAAATAAAAAAAACCCCAAAAAACAGCACGGAAAAGGAATCATTTGAACAACAAAACATCTTCCTGGCTGCTGATCACATTGACCTCACCTGATTCGTTTCTGTCGGAAGCGGTTGTGCCATGTTGCTATATTCACATGTAAGTGTGGAAAAGATGTCTTCAAGGACACCTACTTCGATCTCATCACCATCAGCGAGTAACATTGGCTTATCTTCTCTTTCTGTATGAAAACACGAAGTGATTTAATGATAATGTTTCAGGGGGGTGTTTACATAAGGTATATTAGCCTCTATTTGATTGCCTTCCTTGTTCGAGGGTATCACAGACAGACATTGTCTTTTACAGAATAATGACTTGCAATTCTTAATTTAACAGCGCTTAGTTGTGCCATGAAAGTACAAATATTTTTCAAATAAGTTTTCTTATTACCGAATCGGTCGAGTATATTTGTTTCAGTGCCGATAGCAATTGCCGATTCACAAATACACAACCATTCTCCATAATCGGCCTCCTTTACATCTAGAGTGACACCTATTGATGTGCCGTCGCACTCAGCAGTAGCCCATCTGTCCTTGCATTCGCCGAAAGACACACAGTGCCCGTCTATACTGTACAGACCACATGGATTGTCAGATTCCGGTGGATGTATTGCGAGACTTGCGGTCCGGGAAATGTCCTTGTCTGCCACGCATTTTATATGTAACAGATCATTGAGTGCTATGTAGTTTTTATCAAAGCCGAATTCTTTAATTTTCTGCGGATTAACTGCCAATTGCAATGTACGTTTAGGTGAGTGCATGTTCATATTAAGGCTGACAGTCACTTGGGGCATTATGGAATTTTTTTCTCAATTTAGAAAAATCATTCATTAACATATCATATCATAATTGTTCACATTATTGATTATCATTTATCCGACAATTATTCCACTATATTAACAATTATTTTAGAATAGTAATGACTATTTCTGTCTAATTCATACTATTTTGTACTTACTCTTTAAAATTTTGAAATATTTTTTGATCACTTCTACTTATCCCGCAAAGATTTTCAAAAAAATCTCTCATATCCGACAATAACCGCACTTATCCTGAAATATTTTCATGAAATTCCTGATTAACTACAAATATCATCCACACCATTTTGAAATATTCCGAGCTATGACGCCATATTGTTAACTTAATTATTCTACAGCATTTTAGATCGTTCTTTGCTATTTTCTTATATTTTGGTAATATTCCCTCACTTTATGAGGTGATGTAGCCTGGGGACATCTCGGTCCTGCGCCCTACGATCTGTTAATAAATATTTACATTTACAATGAGTAAATAGTTCGAAATGTGAATATATGTCAAAAATGTTTTACATATTTACATTCAAAACATGATGATAGCCTCATGTCTGTCATTTACTCTACACAGGCAGTTTACATTTAAACATATGAAGTGTGACAAATGTATATGATAATAGTCTCAAAAATCTGGAGTACAACTCATGGCTTATAAAAACCTGTACTTGAATGTATGATTATATACAAAAACCTACCCCATAACCTGTCATGGATTAATGATAATAGGGTGTGGAGGGTGGGAAAAATTTAACTGTGAAAATTCGGAGATGAGATAACAGAATGCATGTGAGCAGTCTGAGAATCAAACTTCGAATGACAGTAAAACTTCAGTTGTGGAAATAGGGGATTAGTCGCCTGTACACCTTATTTTTTCGGGTCCGTCATTCGGAGCACATCACATGGTGTAATTGTACTCCAGATGACGTTGACACAGCGTTCTTGCACCTGTGGAGTTTGTGTCACGTCTGAGGCGCTTGGTGCCGTTAAGCAGCTTGTTGCTCACTGTTACGCATCTCACAAGGCCATGCTATGTCATTTATCCCCAACTTCCTTGGCTCTGACTCCAAAGCTAGCAAATGAAGATGGGAAATGAATGATGTTTCTGGATAGTGTTTTGATTATTGGATTGAATCAAAATATTGTTAAATGCGAACAATAAAATTCGGAATTGCATTAAAGGTAACCATCCTAACAACCAATAATGATATACATAAATGTACAATTCTGTAGAATAAGTGGTAATTGGGCGACATAATTCAGAATAGGTAAAAAAGTAAGATTGATGCTCTAGATTAAACATGAATATTGCAAAATATTTTCATTATAGAAGTGGATTCTGCAATAATTTTAGACTAATGGTGATTGAAAAATTATTATAACTAGCTGCGGGTATTGCTAGTAACTATTGGTGCTATGGGTTAATTTAACCATTCCCAGAGAGTTCTCCCCTCTCCCTCTCCCCTCTCCCCCCGAAAGTCATCCTCTGACACACCCATTCCCTAAGAGCCCACCCCCCCCCCCTCTCCTCCTCACGGCTTCCCCGCCTCCCCGCTTCCCCGCCTCCGAAAGTTCGGCAAAATTCCCTTTTTGACACTTTCAATAGTGCCCACCGGATACAAAATCCAAATTAAACAGATTCTGCCGACTCAGAATCGGCCGATTTGGACAAGAACTCCCGGAATCGGATGCACAACTTTTCGCTTAGCAAAATTATATGTAGATTGAAGGACATAGTTACACCCCAAATAGCAAGAAATAAAGTAATATGCAGGAGTATTGAAAATAATTGTTAAAAGGGTGGAATATTTGGAAGATTGATATAAATAAAAAGAAGAATTATGTTCATTATGATTTTTTTTATTAATGTTTTATTTCAATCATGAAATATTGCCAATAATGCCCCAAGTGACTGTCAGCTTACTGATTGTGCCTACTTAAACATTTGCGCGCTCTTATTAGTGCGAACTTAGATAATACCCATGATTCAATTACAATACTTTTACCTATTACGTCAGCTTTCTTGACACCGCCCCCGTTCAAATATACTTGGCAAATGTTTATTCTTCCCACTGTCACTTTCATAACATTATTTGATTTCCCCAGCCAACCTTTTTTAGACTTCCTATGCTCAAGATCAGCTAATGGTGTACTAAATTTCCTTCCAATGATAATGTTTTTCGTTTGTATTATCCATACATATATATGTGGTATTCGTGATGTATGCTTAGATTGACTTCAATAAGAATGTTAAAGCTATAATAAGAAATATTGTTTTCAGTCGATTCCGAATATGCCAACTGGTACCTTATTATTTAATCACCGATTTTAGCCCTAGGTCTTTATACTTTTGAGAATAACAGCCGGCCGTGTATGGAGACATTACATTTTTTATATTTCATGCATACACCTGTATTAAAATGCGAGTGTTTGCCTAGTTGAGATCGATGATGAATCACAAAAGCTAAATGTTTGCATGTCTAAGCAAAGAGACACCTTCTCAGTCTATCACCGTTATTCATGCTATCATGTCAAGTGGGAGTTTTTAAACATTAATCTCTCGGATCACATTTAATATTCTGATAATTTAAATGCCTAACAACCGGAGGCCACCACGACACTCGTCCTTGCAGGACCTTCACTCAACATTGAATATAGTGATACCATACTGTGATATACGCTTATGCTTTCAAATTGGCATAACATTGTGCTATATATTTGAAGTGATGGTACAATTCAGATTGGGCCGATTTCCAGGTGCCTTGCTAATTCTGATAATCGCAGTGAAGAAAGTATCGCCAGTCACGTGCGTTCAAATAAATACATATATTATACGGTGATTATAAGTGGGAACAAAAGAACCACTCGTTTGACTTCCACCACTACTCAATGTCAAATTGTTGTTTTTTCACCCGAATTTTAATACGCATACCCTTTGCTTGGCTCAATCAAGGGTATGCTTAACACTATACTGGACTCTCAAACATGGAATCCTTTTATATGGTTGAGTTACACATGTATCAACATGTACAACAAGGAGCGAGGCGATCGTTTTTCAAAAAGATTAACACCTGTGTAGAATCCTGGGCTCAGGAATGACATATAACAAGGCTCAAAGTAATTCAACAGGAACTCTCCATGTTTATTGTGTACAACGGTATTGAATCTATATCATCTGTATTAACGAAATATGTTAATCTACCAATTTACCAGGCTTTGCGGGCCGAAAATGTCCGAATCTGCTCTCATCCAAAAACGTGTATAACTAGATTGTTTGGATAAACTCAGGCTTTGACATATTTTGAACAGCTGGAGCTGGAAATTAAAACATCACTCCTAACCTTTATCGTGATCCGTAGTATCGTGAGGTACGTTAGATATCCTAAAATGAAGAACCATCAATCTGCCCATCAACACTAGACTACGTTCTGATGGTCACACGTACATGTATGTGTGTTTCATTATTAAGTGTCCCTAATAAACCCCTGGATAAACGTTCCAGATGTATCAAAAATTATATCGCGTGTGTAAGTTTTGATATAGTGTTTACTATATAGTTTACAGCGGGCTCGATAAGTAACGCATCTACATATCTTATCGCACGAGCCAAAACGCACGAGAGAAACCATAAAATGTAACATACCTCCGCCTCCCGGGTTAACCAGCTGGCAGGTAAAATTCGGGGCGGCAGGGGCCTTTTTTTTTTATTTGAAATATTCGGCCCATTTTAAGGGGTTTAGGCACATTTAGGGGGTATTATTGAGTCGGTTTGGGGGATATTCTTTTTTATTTTCTGGATTTCTTATCTTTTTCATCCTTGTTAAGTAGGGGCAGCAGGTTTTTTTTGTATTTTTTTCTGTGAAATTAGGGGCGGCAGTTTTTTATTTATATTTTTTTCTGTGAAATTAGGGGCGGCAGGCTTTTTTTTTTTACCTAATAAAAAGAGGGGGGCGGGGGGTCTCAGGCCCATGCGGGCGGGGCCTGAGAAACAACTTATTAATTTTATATGGCCTAACTGTTTTCTTTTGGAATCCATGACAGCGCCCATGATAAAGAATTTAAATGCGACGCATCAGATGGATGTGTCCCATGTTCGACAATGCATTATCAGCTTGGCTCTTAGCTAGAGTAGCTGCTGAAAACGACTGCCATTAGCAACATATATAGTTAGCTCATTAGCTCTCTCATTGTTGCGGCTTCTCTTGCGGGTCACATGACTCGAGAGTGGCAAATACAAATGGCCGAGTGTGGGTCATTTCGTCATAAAGATGAGACGTTTTATCCCGTAACTTGTCTTTAATGCCCTAGATCCGACCCGAGACTAGTTTTACGTAATGGCTGAATAAATTGCTGAAACATAAAGGAAAGTCATTCACTAGCCTTATTTGTAACCCATGCCGTAACACTCATATAGCTTTGACACATCAACTAGATACACAAAATAGAAAATCAATTCAATTTTACATCTCAATATGTCTAATAAGTGAATGGTATGTATCTAAATTTAATTTGAAAGACTTATTAGTTTGTCTCATTTCCGTCTCAATTTGATTTTCTAGTATCTATGTAACCATGATTCAGATGGTATCATGGGATGGCATTGCGGAGCCTGGCAAGGACATGATTAAACAAGCTGGCACCCTCTCAAGGTTACTAGACATACACAAAGTTGATAGCCAAGGTCGGCCTTGAGAGGGCGGTGATTTAAAAGGGGACGGTGATTATTAGATAGTCACATTCATTTCTCGGTAGCAGAACAGATCACATCGTGTGTGTATCCAGATAATAGTTTGTTATCTGTTAAGAAAAGTTTTTGCTTTTTCTGCCCTACTGTTCTCTAACTAGTTGTTGGGCAACTGGTATATGGTACAAATACTATGGCGCCATCAAAGAGAAGAATGTGCAGGAAGTGCAAAAACAAGCACTCTCCACCCACTGGCAAACATTGTCGGAAGATGTCCGATGATGAATCGGCCTCTCTCCCTAGTGTTTCTATGCCAAGGCGACTACTCACTGGCCAAGAGCTGGATGTTCATGGTCAGCCGGTAGTCAAAACTTCACAGGTTGAAGTTATGATGAACCGAGTACTTAAAGAACAAGATGATCGATTCAAGAAGCTCGAAGAAAAGTTTGCTACTAAACAAAAGCATGTCGGATTGTCTACTGGTGAGAAAAAGAAGATGAAGAAAGACATGAAAAACAAGCAGGCGAAAACTAAGAAGAAGTTGAAGCGAGCGATCAAGTCAGCGGCCGGTGATCCAGCTAATCTAGGAGGATGGGGTAGCCTCAGTCTCGATGAGATAGCGAAGTCCCAGCCGATAGAAGTGAGCTCTGACGACGACAGCCTCCCCGACCTTGAAAGCATTTCCCTTGCCGACACTGAGGAACTAGTGAGTGAAGATGACGAGTGTTTGTCCGA
>JAXGGS010014231.1:9809-26006 GCA_035585475.1 Armandia brevis | reverse complement strand
TGGGCCCTCCGAGAAACCGCGTCGTTATGACACCATGTTTTACATGAGCTGCCTGGACACCATACCCCATGCTGTCGTCGATCTGCAAGAGATCGTCTCCCTAGATGTAAGAATAATTCATCAACTTTCAAAGTGTGACGCAATAACGCGATATGCCATGTTCAGGCCGGTCCAACACAAAGATGGCTTGTTTCTGTATTAAATAGCAATGTCCGGGCACTCATCAATTGAGTCGTATAAGAAAGAAATTCACGTGAATTTATCAGTTTTAATACAACAATTCTGAGAATACACGTGTGCTAGACATGTGAATCTCTCTCCGTCAAATGAGGTACTAAATTGATTAGTGATTATATAAGATATCACATAAAAAGCTGACTGTGCTGATTATCACTTTGATATTAAAATTCTCACCCGATCTGGCTGACTGCTACATGAAAATTCCATAGTTTGATTATGATTATTGAAGCCGCGTGATGATTAAAACGCCAAGGAAATCAAATCATCAAATATTTCATATGGGATTTAAGCGATAGAAAAAAGGGCCCCAATCCAAGTTTTTGTAAATGGAATGCAATTATTAAGCCAATTGTTTACATGCAATATTTAAAATCACGAGGGAGCGAAGGTGGGTGGCCTACAAACTATTGAATCACCGTTTAGAACTACTATAGCACACATCATGTATGGCGTTTGGTCCTCGATATCCACGAAGCAGATTCATACCTGCTCAAGCTTACATGTGTCCAGATTCTGCTTAATTGTTCGTAGAAATTTGACCTGGATGTATTTTTTCTTTTACAGTGGCTTTCCCCAATAGAAACGGTTGCTCGGAGGAACGAAAGCAGCATCACCACTGGCTTTCCTCAAGCCTACGAATCTTTACGATTATCAAATTTCACCATATTTGATGACCTGGCAAATTTCGCCGTGATGCGCAGCAGCGTGGGTATGAACCGAATATTCGGCGTGGTTCTGATCTGTACCGACGGGTTCGTTCTAGTTCATGAAGGTAAGTTACACGCGTGGCTTTCAATTTTATATCCATTTGATACGTGATCTAACGTATCTATAAATCAGAGGCAGGCTGTGTCCTTAGTTACACGGTCTCGTATCTTCCAATTCCACACTGTGCGGCTGATTGGTGGAATTTATTACCTTAATGCTAAATAATCTATTGGAAGGGCGACTTTCTACGTGATGATTAATGGGGGACCGTGACACAGCTCCGTATTTTTTACGCTTGATTAATGTAATCCATTGTGCATGGTTGTAGCAATGTTCGTGTACCTATTTTTAGAGAGATTACGATTGCTGTAATCAGATATCTAGGTTTCAGAATGTAAGAAGATCCAAACACCAATTTTACTCCTGTCCTGTGTTTGCTTATGGTTTTTAATCGATCTTTTTATTGCGCCCTCACTTAGGTGATTATCATTACCCCGATGTTCCGGATTACGAGGGTTTAGCCGGCCCGATTGTCATCAAAAAGAGCGTCGCCGAGGTGGTCTCCTCGGGAGAAGAAGCTATGGACAGATCGACGGGCGACGGCATGGGAGGAACCTACAAATTAGCGTACAACCTGGCCGCCCACCCGGACGGACATCTCCCGCTGCTCACGGAGGAGGCTGTTCTCAGACTCGCCGACGAGCAGCTCAAAGTCTCCCGTCTGTAAACTCCCGGCAACACCTGCGCTATATCGTGGCGGCAGAACGACGACAAAACACAACATAACAACAACACCATTTCACCGCGCGTTAGGTGAATTCACTCTTCCCTGACAGAACATCACTAATATCAGCTACATGTACCTATTATGTTTGTTACTCAGATTCAGTAGCTGTCGATAAATCGTGCTATTATTTTCCGCGTGGAACATCTGAAAAAGTAAGCTCCCTGATGTTATTAAGTAGCATTTCATATCATTTGTAACATTTTACAATAAATAATGTGTAATAATGAGCAAGCAAGTACTTCTGGTGTTGACACATGTTTGCTTTAGCCTACCATCCCGTTGCTTAGTAAATTAAATTTAAAAGAAAAACTCAAATTACCACTTGAACAATGTTATGATATTGTTAATTTAATATCAAGCGTGGAGTTCTCGGAACTTGATCTTCACTATGATACTATTTAATGTCAATCCGATATTTGACTATCACTGTAACTTGCCGAGGAAGGCAATATTCTATTCATTTTCGTTTGAAAATAAGGTGAATCCAATCAAAATTTGATATGATTCGCAGTATCATTAATTCAAGGAACTCTTAAAGGTAAATTGTTATAGAAAAAGATCATGGTTAATGGTGGTGCATTTTAAAACGTGAACCATGCGACACGCAACGTTTTTGTTATTTAGTTGCATAAATATATTTCATCACCCCGTGAAGAGCAATGTCGACATATACATGTACGTTTACATGTATGTTGAACAAAGAAATATGCGCAGTTGGAAGGCACTGAACACGATCTTGTGGGATATTTAATTTACTATTGACCGCCTGGTCTATGAATAACATTTGCTCTTTCAATCCATTTGTACCTACAGGATGGTGATGATTCACGATGCCTCACCTTTCCATGGAAGGGATATAAGTTTAACTCGTCTTAAAAAGCATGGCATCTTTTATGAGATATGGATGTGCACTGATTAGTCTGTGTGGATAAAAACAGCACTTCTATGCAATTCCAGAATGGCATGATCAGCTGGGTTTCCCAGCTTTATGGGTTACCTCCAGGCAAAAATAGCCACACGTTCCATGCAATGCAAGAATTAGTTGCAGGTTTCACAATTATGAACAATGGAGCAGATATCAAAACCACAATTAAGATTCTGAATAAATCGGACGACTATTCGTAAAGTTATGAGCGATATAAAAATACGGCGCCTCCGACTATTTATGCCAAGACCCCTTTGCGTGAAACAAACGAGTTTGGTGAACATTTTTCTCTAAGGCTGCATAAAATTATTAAATAGTTTCTCAGGCCCACCGAGCCCCCCGAATATTTAACCCCCCCCCCAAAAAAAAAAAAAGAAGCGTACCCACCGCTCCCTCCTTCTCAGCTGCTGCACGATTTCGAGTAATAAAAAATGCCGAAAAATGGTTAAAAAAAGGCCCCCGCACCCAACATTTCGAAAAAAAAATTAACCGCCGCACCCCTGTTTTGTTTCAGAAAAAATTATATGTCGCACTGTCCCTGGCAAAAAAACTAACCCTGCCGCCCGCACCCCCTTCTCAAGCAAAAAAAGCTTGAGAAACTAATCATTAATTTTATACAGCCTTAGATTTCATTTTAATCGGAGATTATGGGGGAAAATAAATATATCAATCTGGTCGAGAATTAGTTCCTCTTTCAAATTGTCAAGTTTTGATTTCAAATAAAATTAAGAAAAGAGGAGTTTGAAGAGATAGAAAAACATGTTGTTGTTAGTGACCAAATAGTCGCGGAGCCCTGGTCACGTAATTACGTAATATAGCGTCATACGACGGTCACAGTAACATGTCACGTGACGTGGTTCATTGATAAAATTTCCGACTACTATTAACCAATCGACCACACCTAAATTCGTCTATATACATGACCATACTGATATGTTCAGATAATTAAAGTGCTAAACTCTTCTTTAGAAGTGTATATTTGTACTTTTTTAATTTGGAGGATTAGCAGTGAGTTATAAATTTGCATGAAATAAAAACCCAGCGAGGGGCAATTATTGCGCTTTTTCCCTGGTTGGACTTGTTATTCCACTGAGTTTAATGGAGTGTGTGAATGTGGAGATAGTATAATCATGGTAGCATTAGAATAAAAGTCTCACAAAAGTCCTATACATTGACTTAATCAATTAAATTTTCCGTCCTCATAAATGTACATACCTGCACATAAGTGAATGCAACTCACCAACTGGGAGCCCGGCGTGCACATAACTTGCAATTCCTAAATTGAATGCAATAAATAATGATTCAAGTTGGTTTGTCTTGGTATTAAAAGCCTTTTACGTTGTGGCACTGGGAGGAGCATTGCTGTTTGTGGATTGTGTTTTGTATAGAATGAATGAGCGTGTGTTGGATTACCTCATCTTTACATTAATCCCAAGGATTCCTCGTAATTAAATATGACATAAGCCAACTGATTGACTTTTGTTGACATTCAACGAACCGACTTGAAGTTCTTTTAGCTGAAGGATAAATGGTTTAATTAGATAAAAAATAATTCATTTAAGGTTATATATTATTGATCAAATTGATTTGATACAAAGTTGACTATGTCAGCACAATTGTAGTTATTTACACAAGCATATAGTTTTGTGAGGGAATAACTTAACAATTATTATTGGTTTAAGGAGTTAACTTGAATTTGGACATCATGTTCTAACTGACCTCCTATATAGGTATGGGGAAGTAGCAATTTAAAGCTTCCAAGCCATTTGCACTTTTGTAAAAACTTAGATAGTTAAGGAGCTACCAAAATAGTTTTGCGGTTTCACATTTTACGGAAATAAATTTGTGTTGATTTCTTTTTCATTAACCGGGTAAAATATGATGCCGATCCCAGATGGTTGCAGTCGCAAGCCCCGCGCGGCCATGTTTACTTTCTTTCGCCATATATTATTATTCCTGTCACGCATAAGCTTGTTATAGTGACAAGCATAAGACCGCGTGCAAATGTTAGTAGGGGAGCAAGTTTACATCCTAGCGATTCTTTCCCTGGTTACACTAGATGATTTGTTTGATCCCGGCAGCTATTGACTTCCGAAGCCGCTCTATCAATAACCCTAAAAGTCGGTACGGGGACCTGTTTTGTAGCGTCTATATTTGGAGACATCAGGCATCACGAGGAAAGGCGCGGCAGGCAAACAATTTACCGCATTCATCGATGTGGAGAATTTCTGTTCGGTTTTCGAGTCTCCCCGGAGAATGGCGTGGACGTCAGCAGTTTACTTGTGCCGCTCTCGCTCGACATGATTGTGGTGAGGGCACTCTATGGGATCTGCGTTGAAAATATCTGTCCTGAGAGACGTATCCTGGCGAACACGATTTCCGGCTCTGTGCTCAGGTTGCATAAGCTCACATGTCATACACGCATGTACATTGTATGATACAAACATTATACAAATAGATCAGCTAGCGTGATAGGCTAAAATTGCACGGTCAATGTAATGTTAATTCGATGCGCTGACATGTCAGGGGCCCGCTGCTCGAATTTGACTGTTGGTTATAATACTACCGTATAACACAGTCAAATGTCTTTATTCATATAAATATATACCAACATTTGCTTGTATGTACCTAGTCTGAGGCTAGAGCAAGATTAAAATATACAGAAATGCACAAGTGTTTGGCCTATTAGGCCCGGGTCCTCTAGTTGTTTTTCTTGGTTTTCTTTGAATTGCATTGGGCGTCCTCAATTGAGGGATAAAAGGAGGTGGCTGTCAGAACCTGAGCCTCGTTCATGCCACAAAACAGATCATCTCTGTGTTTGCATAGCAGCTGCGGAAACCGTCAAACAGCCTCAGATGGCGTCTAATGGCGCTCCAACGATTTTGTCTTAAGCTTACCTTTGTTTCTCTAGTGTTAATCAGCGATACTGAGCGCGTGATCTATAGTCCCATGCCAATATTCTCAACGGAAAATCTCCTCTGACGCAAGTCGTCTGTCAACAAAAAGATTTACAGTTTAATTAACCGGCATTACGGCAATATGCCATAAAGATGACCAAGCCACAGATTGCTCCAATTTCATGAGGTTAAATAAGTGAGTTGCGTGTTGTTGTTTTGTCATGAAAACACGCTCTGTCATTTATTAAGTCTGGCAAGAAATTGATGGTACGACAATTGTGATAATGTAGGTTACTTAATAATAGGACAACGCCCAGGCCCAGTATACCGGGAATATCCGATCGCATTGTTTCCGCTCGGGGGTATACTTTTACAGACAAGTTTGCATATTTTGCTTCTGCTATTCATCGTTAGCTGATGCCCTTCAATCACATTACGTCCTCATGGTGGCCGCGCCGAGCGAATTACCACCAGACGAGATGATTTCCCGCCATTCGAGCCGCGCTGAGCAGACGAACATTGACAAGCAGCTCGACACGGCGGCCGGGATACGTGACATCGTTGTATCGGTCTTCCCGCCGCCCGTCATAGAACGCCAGATTCACCTCCCTCGTTTCACCCGAGGCCATAGACGAGAAAGGACTCTTCGGGGAGCACCTATCTACGCTCACTCAGGAAGCAGGCGGCTAAATGGAGCCTGTTCCGGCGCTCGTGGATTGAGCAGTCGGAGCAGTCGGAGCAGTTCCCGTTGGAGCGGTTGAGGGTCCACAAACTAGATTGGCGTGGGCGGGGGCGATCGATACGCCGACTCAGAAATAGAACTTGTATGAATAGGCCCGATGTGAGCCGGGTTAATTTCATCCGAGCAATCCATTCAGTGGGCGAGGCAAAACTAGAATTCTGGCTTGGTTTGGTGAATAAGGAAAATTGCTCGTGTATTACAAAACAAAGTGTATTATTATGCGTGCTTCCCAGTGCCAATCTCTCGTCTACAGCATATGCTATTACGAAATAGATAAATATTAAACATGTTCTTCTGTGATTCACTTGTGATGCTATTAGTCATATCAACAAAATCCTTCACAAAATATTGGATTGTGTGAACTATGCATTACTCGGCATTTACGTTAAAGCTCATCTTTAATAGATATCAGCCAACGCCCTTCCTGTTCAGCGCAGCTGTCATATAGTATCTAGCGCAGACGGAAACACAGTTGGCCGTATACTGACAGGAAACAGCTAGTTACAGCGACAGGAAGGGGACAGATGGCTGAATGGCCTCTCTCCGCCGCTTGTTTCTATGTCCCCAGCCACCTGACCGCTTGTCCACATCGCTCTTGTCGCTTACCTCGGCTTGATTTCAAGCCGGTTGGCGTGAAAGCCTCGCTGGGGGAATGGAAATTAAGCCGAGGCGTAGGTGTGGCCGAGTGCATCACTCATCTTAAGTAACACGGGCCTGGGTTGATGGAAACCGCCGGCTGGGGAGCAGAAAAGAACGCGGCTATCCATTATGTCGGGGGTAAACACTGGCTATCCTTTCTCCCGCCTATTCTTAGCCGTGTTAAGCTTTACTGTGATCACCGGCTGTATTTGTCGGTTTTGATTCATTAAGTAGGGAAGGTTGCTGCTTCGCTTGGCATTTTATTTCCTTCTTGATTTAACCCCTACTCGTTTTCTCTCGATCGACTTAACTCCCGAAGCCAACTCACGTAGATGCAGATGAGGAGGCTTCGGCCAATCATGGAAGCAGTTCGGCATTTTTTTGCTCGGCCTCCTGTGATAAATATAACTCTTCGTCATGCCCTCAATCGATTTACTGCCGCCGTAACTGGGCGATTTTTCTCTCAGCGCTTTTCTTTGGCGTCCTGAAATAGACATACTTAATAGACAGGGGCTCTGATGCATAAAATGAGTCCAAAGGCGTCGCTGGGTAGGACTTCCGCCAATAGAAAATCCAATACTTCTTCACATTTGATGTAAAAACTGTCAAGAAGATCAATGAAAAAATGTGCAAGATTTGCGATAGTATCATGGTGCACACATATATATGATGACGTCCCCAGTTCCCTACTTGTCGCATATATACATATATATATATACATGTACATACACATACATATTTCATATGCATTTCACAGTGCGTCATACACGGTCCTTCCTAACACACACGATATAATCGGTCAATCGTGATTCCCGTCCGCACGAATTCTGAGCTATAGAACATGCCGAGGCATGTTGTCATGCTTCTGCCCACGACCAATCAGTTTCATCAGCCAATATTTGTGTCTATACAGTTCGTGCCACACACGATTTACAAGCAATGTTTTTAATCTATTGACCGGCCATTGTCCTGATCAGGCTTATATTTCCAAAGTTCTATCCGGAATCGATTCAATTCCAATTGTAACCCACTGACGTACCTTGTGCATATAATAAAATGGTTTTCTTTGCCTATTTCATTTCACAGCGACCTCTGATACACATGTTTATTCAGAATCGTTTTTAGATAATTCTAGCCACGTAATTTATAAATATGTTTGTTCTGTTTATTGTCTTGAAACTTGAAGGTCAAGATCATCTATATTATCGATTATGCAGTCTTCCATTGATAAATTTTCTACGCTGCCACGAATGTTAATTGATTTGCACAAAGTGATAATATCGGTTATCAAACTTTAAGTTGACATTTTATACATATTAATGGGTAGCCAGATGAATCTAATTTGGTTAAATATTTCCAAATCAAAACGAATAGTGAAGGTATATAACAAACAAATATTTTGGTCAATTCAAAATTATGATTTTTTTTAATTTGAAGAGCATTTATGCAACAAACGTAGTCAGTGTTAGCTATACTAGATCTACAATGTACATTATTGCCATATAAACTTATCAGCTTGTCTATAAGCTAGACTTTAGCCATTAAAAATCAGTTCCCTTAGAAACAGTTCTTGTATCAAACATGTAATGATAGGTTTAGTTGAGCTTTTGATTTAGACAGGTCATTTAGTATTGTACAGCGCTGTTTCATAATGTATTTAGCTACATTAAATGCCCGTTGAACTTGATTATTCTTTGTGTATAACCACAGAAGCATCTCTCGGTTGCAAACATTTGGGCTCCATTTAATTGACAATCGCAAAAATATGTTCTATTGAATAGCCATATAAACTCGACCATTTTGCATCTCATACTATATAGATATCTCTCCACTTTCTAGATTCATTTTATATCACAAACTACAATACGTGAAAGTATCCAGGTAATAATCTATTTATTTATTTATTATTAAGTTTATAGTTGTCGTTGATGAGATGCCGGGAATTTGATAGAATAAAATTATTAAGACAGTCGTGACGTCACAGCAATTCTCCCCCTGAGAGAACCCATTTATAAGTATATAGCCTACTACAATGCAGGTCTTCCGAGCATACAATCATATATGGAAAATTCGGCAAATGCATGTCATGATTGCGTTTCCACATGTCATAAGAATTGTTTTAAATGATGAAGTCTGATGGCACACGCATTATTGATTAAACATTTGTCGTATTCTCGGAAACCGGCCGGTCATGCAGCAATGTGTTTTTTATTAACAAATAAGGAAGCCCTGTGACTTATATACATTTGTAACTAGCATATTCTTGTACATGACATGATGTGGGCTTTGTTGTCCTGGTTCCACACGATGGCTCTGCACCGCGTCGTGCTTTTGAATCCACCTGACAAAGCCAGAGCCTGATTGGGGGAATGGTCACAGCATGGCGACCGTCAGAACAATAGGAAATATTCGATGGCGCGCACCAGGTAGTCAATGAGGAATTGCATATGAGCTCTTCCTTGATTCTTCCTATCGCGTCTGCTAACGAACGCTACTCGCCGTCCAATTATTGTGGTCTTGGAGGTTTAGCGGTTGGTATTGACCGGTATTGTGCTAATCAGGCCCATTCGTTTGAGCCCCGCTTCCCTTTTGGCGTTTTAGACAGCGGCTTGACGCAAGCAGGCAGCCTCTGACGTCAAAGCTTTTCCCGGCAGTCGATGCAGCGGCGGCTCCTCGCGCCAATCACGAGCGAGAGGCGAGTTTCATTCATGCAGCAGCCTCCGTAGCAAGCGCACGTATCTTGGTGACAGAGGAAGAGAGAGAGAGCAGACGACACGCGAAGTTAGGAATAACAACACACACTCTCACACGCCTACAGCCGGCACTAGAACCCCGCGCATTCGCCGAGCAGACGACATCGCAGACGACCACCAGCAGCAGAAGCAAACGGCGGCTAGCAACAGACGAACTAAGCAGCACATCAAATTACCTGACGACTATCCGAGTTTGTGTCACCGACTTAACATTTAGAGATCTTATTGATCGGAGAGATGATGGTATCCAAAAGATTCATTGATGCGGTGGTACTGATGGGCGTTTTACTGTTGGGGACAGTACTCGCTGCTCCAGTCAATCAGCTCGCAGGTAAGACAGTTTAATATATTAACACTTCGTCAACCTTAATTCAAACAGATTTATCTCAGGCATAGACGCTTTTTATTTTACGATTCTTTTAATTCAGCAATGCAACAGTTCTGCATTTATTCCGATTTTTGTGCATTTCATGCGGCACGTGACTGTAATTTTAAGAATCAGATAATTCACAATTGCCTTGACTGCTCTGGGGAAAGAAATTTTGATTGACTTTGATGAAACTAAAACACACTACATTTGGTTTTGAATATGTAAAGAGCATTACCTACAAGATTAGAAAACACTTTTCTCACCTTTATGCTTGGGGGTGTACACACCTGTTTTTTATATTAATTATGTAATTATATTGAAATGATTATACACTGTAGGAGAGATTTTTACCCCCTAGGAAGGAATTATTTCAAGATAGACTCATTAGATTACCTTCACAAGTCGTTAACATTTCGCTTATGCCAATTATAGGTGTTGGTTAAACCCGGGTGTCGACTTTGACAACTTCATAGAAAAGAAACCTTTGTTACATCTTGTCTAGTTAATGAAAGTTGTAGCGTACCATCATTAAGTTTCCCAGGTTCGCTGGAAAAGGGTGATTTTGGCGCCGCTATTGATTAGCCGTGTTTTTGTTAAGATCCCGGCTAGTCGTGTGCGATCTAATTAGATCACCTGTCGATGCAGAACATAATAGATAATACAGGATTAACTGAAATTCATCCCTTATGTACACAAGGTCGATTTGTCCTCTACCATGATGCGGGATTAATAAGGCAAAGGTGGATTAAGATAATGGGAAGGATTAATACTTATGCCAGCACTCTGGAGTGGCTCTGGTACTAATCCAACTGATCTCTTTTCGATTTGCGAGCAAAATAGATTTTCATGCAGGAGCAAACAATCGTACATGGAGTTAGTTTTCGGTGGAAAAACCCCCAATCCACCCTGAATTAGTCGTATAGTCGGATGTTTACCCCCATGAACTATCCTCGAAAGGTAAGAATACTAACGCAACTGGTGGGCGGATGATCACCGGTTTCTACGGCATTCACATACACAAATCAATGAACGGAAGCTAAGGTATTCTCGGAAAGTCAAAGGTGTTTCCGATAACGCGCAAACGGTTGGACTGCGTTTGTCTAACTCCCCAGACGGTAGAAATGCGATAATCAAACTATACGTATACGCTCATCGATATATCCCAAGGTATACACACTGACACGTATAATTCACTAGGAGACACCCTATCAGCACTTACACAAAGGAATTAACGCATATATATATTCCGCTCACAACCAGCAGGTGGCCTTAACACATTGTTGGCTTCGTTCATATACGTTTACCGACTTGTTGCGCAATCATGTTCGGCGTCACTGACGTAGTTCCGCCGAAAAGTGTTTCAAGCGTCGATCTCCTAACTAGTGCGTAATTCAGATATGGGTCTCCCGATTGTCTTTACCCAGGCTGTCTGTGCTCAAATGGTAACAGGTTCTCTCATCTAGAATAATAAGATCGGCATCTCAAATGACCCTTGGTCTGCCTACGCCACCCTGAAACATACACTCGTCCACCGGTTAATGATCAAAGTTAATGTCCACAGCCTTGATATGATAGTCAAGACGAGTGAGTTATTAATGCGAACCACGTCCTTGAGTCGGGCTTCAGTTCATCCTTCATACACGAAACGGTTTCGTGTCGTTGATTAAGTGAGTTATATAGCCTTCCAACTTAGCATCTCAAACATAATTCTAATTGACTAGCGCCCATCATCAGACGCGCCCACGGACACCGGAAATCTTTATTCGTCCACCGGGGATACTGTGTAAATTGCAGAACATACAGAAAGCGGGAGCCGGCAGAACCCCTATGGAGTTCCGGGTGTGTTTACTTGTCTATTTAGCTGCCGGCTCGAGCAGGCGGGATATACTTTACTCATAGCGCAATCAATACAGGACTAGAGAGCTCTCCGTCACCGCCACGCAAATATCTCATTGCGATTCCACCCCCGCACTGCCAGTCTTGTTTTTCTGCTGCAAGGCCGGACGGAGAGAGCTCTCGCGGAGAAGGCACGCCCCGATCCTCCGCCGGCAGGCCGCAGTGACGGGTCCCCCGCCCACGCTCCTGATAACCGCCTCTCCGCCAGACGAGAGCGTCGATGCCAAATCGTCGCAAAACTCGCCGCGAGCGTGCCAGGTCTAAAACAGGGACGTCGGCGGGGAGGTATTTAAGGAGATTGCTTCGATTTATGATCGATATCGCGGTTGGGGTTGGCAAATCTCCTTTATCGAGCCGAGGTTGGGAGAAAGGGCAGCGATGACGGGGGTAACCAAATGAGGTTTGACAAGCTTTGTCAGGCCAATCCCAAGCCGTCATTTTTACTGCGCAGATGAATTAGTGATGATTCCCAACATCAAATACCAAATCCAACCTCTAAAAGCGTCTGATGTTAGCTCTTTGATTGAAAAATTACGACACGAAGCCCTGGGGACGACCGGGGGGTGTTAAAAAAGTGATGACGCATATTATGATAAACATCGTTTTTTAAAGAATTGAATCACAATGAGCAAACATTGTGAGGAGATTACAGGCTGCTAATGATGCCACCTTATTGAGGTATGTTTTACAGAAAGGGATGACGCTGATTCGGATGCTGAGCCAGACTCCAGGTATCACTGTAGATTTGTGGTGAGTGAGTCAGAGCTAGCGGGCGAGGGAGAGAAACCGCAGATTTACGAAGGCACTGATTACCCCGGCCTGTAAAATACGCCCTATCTCGACCGTTCCTTTTTACTCAACGCCGCCGGCTCAATAAAATCGACATCGCCTCCCCCGCCCTCAGCCATAAGTTCTCTACTACTTGATAAAGGTCGCTCCATTTCTAGTGGATTTATCCGGCATTTCCTGAGGTCAGACACAGAGGTGTAGTAACGGTTATAAATTACCCGACGCTCGGTTGTAAATCCGCGAACGGGGGAAGCTAAACAAGGGGAGGCAGGAAACGCGCCATATGAATTCACGGTCTTCTTCTGTTTACTGCGTTCGGGTGGCTCAGGGCTTCGCACGAACGTTCGATAACTCAACTCGTTCCCCGCGACTGGTAATTCTCGATAACAATAAAAACTGCGAGTCTTCATGGCGTGTAAGCGGGATGTAAATGAAGAAGGATCCACTTCCCGACATTTGTTTAGAAAGAAATGATCTCGAAAGGTTAGATCTTAAATGGCAAGCCGTCGAATGTCTGCGGGCGAGTTCTGGCATTTGATTGCCGGGTTTTATCCAGGTTTTTCACTACCCACGTACACGTATAAACCGATCCTGTGTGTGAAACCTGTTTGATTAACTGAATGTGAGGGTCACTTACTCACGGTGCAAATCAAGATCTCTCTCGTGACGAAGTTAATTATTTGATCATGAACGTGTCAAATGAACCACTCAATATTCAGGCCGATATTGAGTTAATCAAACCCTACTTTTTACACGACATTCCCAATTTGATGCACATCTTAAAGTCACTTGAATATATTATTGAAATTGCCGACGCATTTGATTAACATGTGAATATTCTTGTTACAGATGCTGAGACAAAAGAATTGAAGAGCACAGAATCTGGCACACCGGTATGTTTTTTTGTTCACTATACATGCATGATATACATACAGGACAAGCAAAAATGAATACACTGCTTGCACTAAATCGACATTTACCACGCCTAATGGAATAACTTCCCTTCTACGCACCCACATCTCGTTGTCATATTTCCTCGCCAGCTTGTCTAATAATGCCATCCTTTTTTCATAATTTTACTTTTTTTCTTGTTATAGGATCTGTCCAACACAGAACAACAACTTGAACAGTTAGTGTCAAAAGGTGAGATTCCAAAATATCATAAATGGGCCATAGGCTATTTCTAACAAGGTTGCGAATAAACATATGATATCAATGGAATTTATATATGAATCATATGCGGGAGTGATAGCTAAGGTTTCTCGTTTTCACCTCTAATAGATACACACTTTATTATGTGTTTATCGCTAAAATTGATAGCGCAAGACAAGAACACGTCATTGGAGCGCTGAGCTAATAAATGTTTATAAAGCATGTGCTATGATCAGGCTGGGTACAGACCCCTTAAATAGGTTAATTCCCTAATTTGTGACCAATACTTTCCCATAAACGGATCGAATGTTCAAAATTAATAACGCGTAGGAGTGTATCATGTGAATCCTGGTTCACGTGCGCTATAATAACTCTGTTCGTTTTATAATCACAGATTCCGAAGAGGCCGGAAATGTTGTCGGTGAAATGCCAGTAGCGAATGAAGAGGAAATGAGTTTGCCTGAGAGTGACTCTCCCCCGCGAGCTCCTCTTGAGAACGCATACCAGGTAAATTAACATGCACCGTCTTTAAATACATCGTGCTGTACGATAATAAAATTTTCAAGCTAGTCTTTAAAACGCAGTCACGTTTTAGGTTTAACAGATCAAAATACACACGAATACCGGAGATGTTAATTCAATTGTCTTACAAATTGTATCACTCCTGTCTCCACTCAAAGAAATCCACTCAAGTTTCGCCAGATGTACTTATGTTTTGAAATAATTTTTCTTCACAGTTATTGGACGCCTCTGCCTCGCAGAACATGGACCTCACCCCGAAAGCGGTCGCCGAGTACCTGCTCATCACCGGTGACTTTAAAGGCTTCGATGCCGCCCTGATGGATCTCTCAACCGCCGGAGTCGTAAGTTCACATGTTCATGCTATTTTTGGAATCATACGTGAAAGGCATAAGTCATACACGCCCCATTTGGCATCAAACCTGAGTGTTGTACGCATGATGTACATGATGATATAATCACGTCCAGTCTACTTTAATAAATATGACACCAAGAAAAACGAATCACTTGATGCTGGTGCTTTGAAATCTAAATTGAAAAAGGATAGCACGTGCACGCTTCGAATGACAATATGCAAGACTTGTATTAATATCGTGTGTTTTTTCTCAGCTTTCCGCTGATGAGGCTCGCCAGTACAGAGATGATGTCAGCTGGGAATACGAGAATCTCGCCTCTCAGATGATGGACGTGGAAGCAAACTACCTACAGGTGAGAGACGAGTTTTATCAAATGGATTTAAAATTAAGCTTCATGATTAAAAATTTAGCTTCATGATTAAGCTTTATGATACATGTATGGATAAAAGACGGCCAAAGTTTAATGGAAATGCTCGGCCATGTATTCACCTAAGTTGTTTTCACGATATCGTGCTTCGATGATCACTTTTCACATATGTGGTGTTTTAACACACAAATCCTCACGCCTGACTCTTAACAATGACAAATAGAAATACGCGTCTGGCAAGAACTTCCGCATGAACAATTAGTGCATGTAAAAGTGAAAAAAATCGGGCAACTACTATAACAATATACTATAGTGCCATGAACAGAGACGTAATCAAATGATCACGGATTGATGAATTTAAGAAAACATAACTATATTTTATATCATTTTAAACCACGTCTAAAGAATCATGATAGTCAGTTGCTTTCATTTGTTGGCATGTTTTGTTATCGCAGGAGGCAAGCGAGCCCATCGAGTCGTACTTACGCAACGCACGGCGTTCCGGAGTGGCCCCGGCCATGGAGAGAAGGAATCTTCCCGCCAACTTGATGGAGGACACCCAGTCTCTCGACTTCGGCAGCGAGCTGAGGAAACTGCAGCAGGAGGCGATGGTCGAGCGCGAAGAGACAGTTGACCAGCTTCTTCAGGCGATCGTTGACGAATATTACTGGAGAAACCGAGGTACGTTCTTGTTACCTCAAACGACCCGCCAATTTGCTTTGATCGCACACTGATTTAACCTATGCGGTACGTGCTGCGTTATGTAAGCAAATAGCCGTCGATCACACGTAGCCTTGTGTCACCTCTGTGCACAGTTAATTTCAACGTGTCATCTCGGGAGACTTATGCTACAAAACAGACTGTTAATTAGCGAGATAAAGTCACCTGGTGTAAATGGAGATCGGTTTTCCTCACGCCACACTTTGTATTTTACAGAAGCGCCATACCCACAACAGGCGGCCGCCGAGAGTGAGAATTTTGTCGAGCAGCAGCCGGACAATGATGTCGAGATGGAAAAGGTCATAGGTAAGTTAGCAACAGTTGCTTTACTCGAGAT
>JAXGGS010014120.1:5041-23232 GCA_035585475.1 Armandia brevis | reverse complement strand
CAGGTTGACAGGTTGGCAGGTTGGCAGGTTGGTTAGTTGGTTGGTTGGCAGGCGGGCAGGTTGGCAGGTTGGTTGGCAGGTTGGCAGGTAGGTTGGCAGGTTGGTTGGCAGGTTGGCAGGTTGGTTGGCAGGTTGGTAGGTTGGTAGGTTGGTAGGTTGGCAGTTTGCCAGTTTCCCAGTTTGGCAGGTTGGCAGGCATGCATCATGCCCAGGATAGAAGCATGAGTGATATTTAATAACCCGGACAGCCCCCGGCGAACCCGCGCGCTTTTAGCTGTTTGTCTGCGCCCTCTCCCCGCTCCCGTAAATCACCAACACCCGAGCATTCCACTAAATAAACCAACTAAACAAGGACGTTTTGCCCATTACCGGCAGACAGTGATAATTTGCTCCATTTCCCGCGCGTCAGAACGTAATGCGCGCGCAGGGCCTGATGATGTACGACGCGCCCTTCACCGCCCTCCCCTGTTCCCGCCAAATATCATCGTCTGCTCTTCTAACCCCGGGTAATATCGCTCACCCGCCTAACCCTGGTAATATCGCCCACCCGCCTAAAGCGATTTATCGCCGGCTCGTGCAACAATGGGACGCTGGGATATTAAGGGAGGCCGGGAACATAACTGAATTACGTGTATTACCCCGGACTGATGGCCTGAAAGAGGCGCTTGCCTCGTGTAATCGCCACTAATCGGGCGATATTAGGCAGCATAAGCTGGGATATTGTTGCGTTTATCAGATTTATGGCTGATGTGGCCCGGGGTGGAGGGTGGACGCAATGTAGTGACAGCGTCTTTTATTATAGATATGATCGAGGGAGAGGGCCGGAGATATAGGGCGGTAGGGGCAATGACAATTATTTGTATAATAGATTCAATGGAGGGAGAGAGCATCGGGATTCGCGATAAGGGAGACGGTGCTGTCTTTTTATCACAGATTTGGTGGAAGGAGAGGGTTGAATATTTGAGGATGAGGAAGACAGAGACACCGTCTTTTATAGCAGATGTAATTGAGGGACGGAGCTGGGGAGAGAGGGTGAACGGGAGGTAGTGGCTCCATATTCTATTACGAATATGATGGAGGGACAGAATGGGGGATTTGTTTGAGAATGTAGACAGTTTTAGCGTTTTTATAATAGTTTTAATGGAGGCAGAAAGCCAGTTTTGAGTAAAAGGAAATTATTGAAATGCATCGTTCATATAATATCCGATAGATGGAGCACATGGCTAGACCTGGCTAGAACAGCATAACCTTAAGAAGCCCTCGCCGTTATACAGAGGTCCTTACAGCTAGACTTGGCTAGAACAGCTAGAACATTTAGCGGCCCTTACAGCACGACTCGGCTAGAAAAGCTGTAACCTTCAGAAGCCCTCACGGCTGCCGGACCGAGTGAATCATCGCGCTGTAACGTGGGGACAAGCGGGGACAAGCGGGGAGGATCTCGGGACTGATAAATCCATCTCCCCCCTCCCCCTCTCCCTCTCCCTCCGTCCTGATTGCCAGAGATAAGAGTGGAGGTAGCGAGCACTGCCAAAGCCAGATGAGCTGCGGCGATAAGTCATTGTCGCATCTGTACAGAGCCTCCGTTTACAAGTTAAACTCGGGCATTCAGAGGAAAGGGGAATGGCGGGAGCGTAGACCAGGGCAGGAAGGGGGATAAAAGGCCCAAGAAGAATAAAGGAGATGAAAGGAGCTAGAAAAAGCTGCAGGAAAAGACGACATGGGACACATGGAATGGGTAGAGGAAGGCAGAAGAAAGAAGTGTGATTTCTACGACGCATAATTTACTTCAAGTACATTTAATGTATAGAAGGGTTGTGACACAGCTGTGGTAAGGCTAGATGGGACAGGGCTGTCACGAGACTGGGACAGAACTGGAGTAGGGCTGGGACAGGGCTGTGACGAGACTGGGACAGAACTGGAGTAGGGCTGGGACAGGGCTGTGACGGGACTGTGACAGCACTGGAACAGAGCTGTGACAGGGCTGTGACGGGACTGTGACAGCACTGGAACAGAGCTGTGACAAAGCTGTGACAGCACTGGAACAGGGCTGTGACAGGGCTGTGACAGGGCTGTGACAAAGCTGTGACAGGGCGTGTTATGCTGGATGTTATCAGCTAAAACGTGCCGGGATTGAGACAGATTTGCCCTAATGGTCCCCTGTCACCCCTGACTGATGGGGCAGAGACAGAAGCAGAATTGGTGATAACTAATATTTTAAAGCATTTACACATGGATTGAAACTGTCTGAAACTGGCAGAAAAATCAGCTGAATGTTCCTGAACAGGTTTCCCAAGAAGCAATAACGTAATGTGTCCATGACCTATATTACTTAGTATGAATGGTTCCTTGAAATAGCGGCTTTGTAATAGTCTTAATAGTATCCAGTTTGTATGTTCTAATTTAATATAAAGAGTGAACAGGAAGAGATTTCAATCTATCTAGCTTTTATTTAATGTACTAAGCGTTCTGATAATAATTTCTAACTCCAATAATTCGTGCAATGAAAACATTACAAAGAAAATCCACAATTACCACGACCAAGTATGAAGGTGAAAGTGTCGATGTTTTATGACGACTCAGACAGACGTGTACCAGGACGTTTAGCCAGAATCACTGCCTTGTTTTGTGGTGGAACATTAAAATAGCCCCCGTCACCCAGGGAGCAGTAAACCATGTTTTACCTCCCCGTCCTGACGTGATGAAATGCGGCGAAATGAGAAAATTACACAAGCGGGCTTACCGGGTGATAAATGCCCACAAGAGAAACTGAAAAAATCGGGTAATTGAGGAGATTTATTGATCTGCTCTGATGTTTGGCATTCCGGGGAGCACCCGCAACATGGTAGGGGGGAGAGAGAGGGGTTACATGTGACATCAAATACACGCCAAATACGGCATATAATCAGGCGATTCCAATAATAATAAAAGACAAGAATTACATTCGATTTTGATAACTGCCATTTCTGCTGAGATGCCATTTACAATCTTGATTATGGATTGTACAATAAATAGGTATTCCGCTTTTCCGATAGTGCGAGAAAAAGTAAGTTAAACCCATTTTCTGTGGCTATAAAAGGCCATGACGTTGTTTCTATAACGGGTCAGCTGATGAATGTTGATAGAAATCCACTTCTGTTTTGTATTAGTTCGAGGTCTCGTTATATTAGATAAGAAGTGCTCGCGCAAATAACCCATCACACTAAAAGTCTCCTCCGAGCAATCGCTTCTCACGACAACACACAACAAACAACGCTGCTCATTACGACGCTGACACTTCCCATAACCGTCCCTTAGTCATGTGAATTCAATTATCGCTCACTTCCACCCCTCGTCCCTGTCACAAATCCTGCACACATTCATTTCACGGTCAAGCTCCCACCGCCCCGAGCCCCGAGCCGAACGGAGAGGAGGGAAGATTAATTTTTAGCGCGGACTGTCCGGCATCTTAATGCACGCTCGTTCATCATGCACCATTCTCATCCCGCAGCAATTCCCCGGCGCAATACCGCAGCAAATCACCCAATTTACCCGGCTTCATAAAATCATACATAAATTTGTGCGGTTGCGCATTCAATTCATAGCTGGTCGGAGGGTGAATTAAGTGATATAATTTCAGGTCGCATATGAATGAGCATTATGAGCGGCCTGATGCATAGATGGTGATATTTGCGGTGCTCGGATGCAAATGTCACTTGATTAAGATTATTGTTGCTCGATGGCCTGCGAGCTCAGAGCGGAGGGATTGAGCACTAAACGATTTGAGCCATTGTGGCCGAGTAAATGAGGTCAATGCCCTCAGCTCAACACAGATTGAGTAGAAACAGTATCCGATTGACTCATGATCAATCTACACAAATAAAGCAGGAAGTAAGTCAACAATGTAAGCCATATTTCTGCAGGCATACTGCAATATGATATGCACAGGCAAACAATAGCTCAATATAGGAGGTTTTTCTACTTTAAATGCTTTATTCTAGCAGACGGCTTCCTTATTTATGATTTATCAACTTTTTCATAACGCGATAGCTACATATGATCATCTACATGTATGTGCAGCAATGTAGCTTGATTTCGAACATACGAACACATATAGTTTTAAAGCAGTATTTCAGTCATAAATTCTAATTCAGCTAAAAGCTAGTGATTATATCAAACAAATGAACATGCTAGGAATTGAAGAACAGGCACTGCACGCTTTGACCGAAGCATCCAGACCAGATCAGCCCCAGATAGAGATCAGTGACATTAAATCGGGACACATTTGTCTAAATCGCGCCGGATTATAATAATAACTCATCAGTGGGACCTGCTGAAGGATCAGAATTTATTAATCACTGAGGATTTCTGGTGTTTCCGCGCTAGATTAGAAATGAATATAGATTAGATATGATTATGGATCAGCTCTGATTGTAACGTCATTACTGCACGAGTCTGGAAAGCAGGAACATTCATGAGAGAAAATCAGAGAATATTCTGCACAGTGTTTAATCATGAAACAAGTCGAACGGTCAACGAACATGTTGATTCATAGTTCTTCAATTGAGACCCAAATACAAACGTGGTAGTTTTTATTCCAGCTGCAAATTTGCCTGAAACCATTGTCTTTATCGGACACGGTAAATACGTTAATTTGTAAGAAGTGTAATTACTAATAGAATAATGATCGCCTTTTTATAATTTTCTGTGATTTGCTGCCTTTTGATCGTGAATATTTCTTACAAACGATTCACATGTCTTTAATTAGTGGGCACCTTTTCTCATTATCTCCGTGTTAAGTGACCTAGTTAAACAGGAACTGAAGGGAAATCAAACAACAAAGCCGCCCAGAGATAGAAGTGGTCACCCTGACACGTGTCCACCTGTAGAGGGGGCTCCATTAAACCCGGCGTGGTTAGTGTGCGCGGAGACAAAGGGGAGGGGCAGGGGGACAATATGTCCCGGACAC
Organism: Armandia brevis; assembly: GCA_035585475.1. Classification (NCBI taxonomy): domain Eukaryota; kingdom Metazoa; phylum Annelida; class Polychaeta; family Opheliidae; genus Armandia; species Armandia brevis. The sequence goes on along the minus strand of JAXGGS010014120.1, from coordinate 18,287 downwards.
CCCCAGCGTGGTGGGGGTGGGGGAGGTTTTAACCCTCGGGCCGTCCAGCTAACACACGCCCACACACCCTCGAGGAAATCTTAACCTAACAAATGATTCCCTGACGGACCCCTCTACAACTACCCCCTACCCACTTGCCCCAGGCAGGCTCGCGCTACCTCAACCACACCTCAATCTTATTACATAACAAGTGTACTTTAACGGCTGATCACTGTTATAACATAACCCAAACTATAAATGATAACATTAACCGAACTTTAGAGCATATATCGCAAATAACATAAGATGAACTTTGAATGATTACTGTATGGACATAACCTGAATAGTTACAACGGCTGTGCGAGGTTTAGGACCTTATCCAAACTTATACCATAACATGTTATATACAATTTAAAGCAGAACCTGTACTAAAGCAGTTAAAGCATACAATCAGTGCTATAAAACCTTTTTCGATTTAACGATTTCAATCTTCCCGGTGCCCTAATATCGGGCGGCGCGATGTGTTGGACGGTCTGCAGAGTGGTCGATTCATCCTGCCCCCACCAGGCTTCTCCGTCCCCCCAGGGCACCCGGCTTTAATGAGGGAGACAGGCGGATCACGGGGATTTAAGGATTATCAGGCTAATGTGACATTTTTCCGGGCTGAAGCCGCGTCATTACCGACAGGCTCAGGCTCCGACAAGTCACCGACGCCGGGCAATTTTAATTTCATAAAATCTCAAGGGCATCATCGCGGGCTTTGTTAATCACCACGTGGGTGACCTTTGACCGTGTTGCGTCGCCCTGTGTCAGCGGCAGGGGACGGGGGAGCGGGGATAAGGGCGCAGAGACGACGAGAATGATGGCAGAATGTGACAGATCCTGTCTCTCCGCGGCCGCCATACGTGCTATGTCACGTGTAACAGGAAGTGACGTATGACACCGTATCGTCTGCTGATAGCGTTAAAACCGTCCCGAAGGTCACGCCCAAGGTCAGCGCCCTCCGCGACCAGCATCGACAGTATCATCTGAGTCGTCATAGCAACGGGCGGGATCTTGAATAGAAAGAAGTGATTAAAAACGGTCGGAAACGCCGATATCGCGCCTTGACCGAGGGGTTAAGCCAAAAGACAAAGGTCATGGGTTATTCATCCCCAGGGGGCGGGGTAAGCGGCATATGCAAATATTCAATCATTAGCCGGGCGAGCGCGACAAATATTAACACAGTTCAGAGCGGGGTAATTTGTCAGCATCCCTCCCGCTTTATTTAATGAGAGAAAACGCAGTGGGTTCTGTTGTTATTCATGAGTGTGACTGTTTAAGCGATAACCGTCGGCTCGTTTGTATCTAATGGGAGAACGCTGTCCGCCCGCCCCGGGCAGCCGGGTCGGCGGGAGTCAATGCGCATGTCCACAGTTCTCTGTCATATCTGTCAACCTCCATGTGTGAATCATAAACGTGATGAAATGTTCGGTTCGCAGTTCCATCATTATTCACGCCGGAATCATTTAAAACCGGACCAATGTGGATTAAAATGGGCGATAACTAATCGGCTTTATAAACCTCATGAATATAACATTTGTTTGGAAAGCTGTTTATGACAGTTAACAAACGACACAGAATATTTCTGCTAAAAATGCAACCAGGGCCACAGAAGCCCAGTGGTCCCTCTCTTCTAGTTATACTCTAACGGATATAACTTTAAGTTTCGAAAGCTGTAGAATATTTCAATATATTGACACAGTGATGCAACTACGAATTCATCCTTAGCAGAGTCAGATTGCCCATAACTTCTGCGCAGCCGTTCCTGTCAATCTCCTCTAGTTACTCAGCCTCAGCAACAGGAACATCTACAGCGAGATGAGTCAGGCACTCTCCCGGCTTTTAGTCTCGCCCGCCTCCAGACAATGGACAACCTGTGGGGTCGGCGCCACTCACAGAGACAAGGCCAGAGACTGGGAGAGGCAGAAATGTGCGCCGCCTCTCTGACTAATATCCTCCTAATATCCTAATACCTGCGGGATATTAATCAGAATTAGCAGGGAATTATTCCCCGCCTCTCACTACGTAGGTAGTCACGTGAGATGGCCGCCATTACATCGCGCCACCTGTGGATTACTCAGCAGTTTCTCAGCCGCGGGCGATAATTAGTGAAACTTAGCAGCCCAAGGTCATGGCGTCTCGCGCGTCTCTAACCCGGATGACGTCACGGATTAGCGGCAGACTTAAGTCCGCAATTAATTAATGAGGGGATTATCAATGCGGAGAGTGAGGCCGACTTTGTTGTCGAGATGGGAACAAAAGATCGAAACTCGAATGGTAGAATAAGGAGTTCCGGATGTTAAAAACCCTCCTCTGATCAGAAATAAAAGATTAAAACAAAATATGAACCTTTAAAAGATAAGATATCTCTCCATTTCCGTCTGATCGAAGATGAGATATCAATCTAAGCCTAAATCTGCCACTCTTTTTTCACAAAAGCGGAAGCTTCCCAGCAGTCCACCGACAGTTTTGAGCTGTAGAGGCTCCGGGGAAAATTGTCCAGGCACAGGGGCCCGAGGATCTGCCGCCTCACAAGGTAAATCTCCGCCTCCCTCTCCGAAACGTAAAACCCTGATCATTATTTACAGTCTAAAATGCGGGGGACTGGGTCCAAGCGATCTCTCGGGCTACCCTATAACAAACATCTCCACCATCACACACTCAGAGAGACCACTAGCCAGACATCTCTTCCCCAGCGTCCTCTCCACTGTCATCAAGCGCTGAGAATTTAATTGGTATCCTGCGGATTTCAATTGCGCAACGGCCACTTTTCCTCATTTTCTCCATTTCCTGATCAATCAAACCGGCGCTGGTCGGCGGGGAAAGCTGAGAGGGAGAAGACTGGGGAGAGGGGACCCCCGGGGTGAGGAACTTATGTCAAGTGTCTTTGTCTTCAGGTGGAGGGCGGGGGAGAGAGGGGGATGGAGGGAGATGCTGAGCCCCACGGGTGTTCTCGGAGACGCCGACACTCACTTAAAGTTTCACCTTCATATCCCTGGTGGCATTGAGCGATAATAGAGACACGAGACTGAGCGATATTAAATGTGGATGTAAATGGTGCGGGTCTCCAGGGAAGATGGCGGTCAGCTGAAGACAATTTACCCATAATTCTCTGACAATCGCTGTGGGGTGTCAGGTGACAGACGATGTAATGCAGAATATAATAGACACGCAGCAATTCTTACGTTCAGTCAGGTTAATCAGGTCATATCACTGTAATTCAAATTATCAGCATACTGGCGTTTTATACTGATCAGAAAATATGATTGATTAGATGGTTGATGTATTAGCGTTTCACAGATCATCAGATTTTATTATAGATATTAACCAGGAACTTTACGGCTGATTTCGCTGAAGTAGCGAGGCTAAGTGCAGACATCTCTCCCGGGCTCGACAACAGGATAATTCACCTAATAAAACACCTCTCACATACACAACAAAACACATTTCTTACAAGCAGTGATCACCCTGGAGGGAGGGAGCGAGGGGGTAGATCCTTCCCGGGTAAAATCACAACGAGAACACGTAGTGTCGTTAGTCCGGGAAAACTGCCGCTTCGTTGGCGAATCGTCCGTGTAAATCAGGCGGTTAGCGGGCGAATCGTCCGTGTAAATCAGCGGCGGGACGTCACTCGAGAGACTCACTCGGTGATATATGCGGCTACAGATCACTATGGTTACACTCGTAATCCCCTTCCGGTCCTTCTCAAGGTCGCCAGCCTCAAGGTCAACGTTAAATCATACGGTAACAGGCAGATGGATTAAACAAAGGGAAATCAGGGACATAGTGAAAGATGTTTCTAATGTTATCATATTCTTCTATTTACAATTTGTATAGTAACTAATCTTATTTATCAATAACAATATATATCACTATTGTACACATTAATGCAGCTCACTATCATGCTGAGTATCTTAATGATGGTTACTGCTCTACAATGAAGCGGCTCGGTTGCCGAACAACACATGCAAACAGTATGGCTCGCAATATCTGTGATTTTAATTCTTGTCTGCAAATCTCTGCTTTTATTTTGTGATAATTCCGGACGATTTCCTTTGTAAACTTTTGGTAAGTATTTAGCACGCACTTCCTGAACGCTGATCTGCATATAGTGTGACTGTAAATGTGGCTATTGAAAGCACCAGTGGGTAAGCATATGCTGTCGCATATTCCTACTAAATGTCATATACAGAAGCCCTGCTAGTCTCGATTTGTTGCTCGTCACTGTTGCGTTAAACCAAGCTTTCAGGACGCGACAGTTGCGCAGGAGATCATCATTTGTCACATGACCACGTGTCCCATAATCCTCTGGGGTAAATCCCCCGACAAAACTGCCTAATCATCCCGGGCGATAATTAAACAAAAGAGCGACACTTTGCATAGAAAACTAATTTAGCCTTTTTGGCATGGCGCCTCCGAGCCTTTAGTCGCTCTCTGGTGAGTAAAAAACAAGGTTACCCAGACCTGAACATTCCCAGTAGACTTGTCACTGCCGGGATATTAGCTGAATAAAACTAACCTGATGCCGGATAGTGGCTCTCCTAGGAAACAATTATCTAATCCTATCTCAGGTGATTTCCTTGGTGAGATGCCTCTAATTAAAGCGACACAAGCATAGAAACAGATAAATATGAAACTTAAATGCCATAAGGCAATACAAGTCAAACACTGAATGTATTTACATTTACAAACTGAAGTTAAGATGAAATATCCCTACACAAAGGCGGGCAACTCATAATAGCGGACCCTAAAATCCATATCAATTCCTCCTGAGGATAATATTTCAAACAGTTTTGCGAAAGAATAATGCGAAATTAAATGGTTAAAATAACAACTTGTTTATGTGCTGTGTTTTTTTTGGTTCGAAGTTCACGTGAATTTCGCGTCTTGTTATCATATGGCGATACCTAATTCAACCCCGTGCGCCCTATAATTTCCAGATGATATCTTTACTTACATCCTTGATTTTCACACAATCTGATGGTCATGAAATAAATGCAATTTTGTTCAACTCTTATTTCATTTGTTTAGCCATGTTGCAATCAATAATAAATCATGTAGATTCATATGGTATCTGAAGTAGCCGTCATCATTAATTTAAAGATCGGTTGCAGATGATAATTAGTTTCTAGTATCATATGTCTCAGTTTACAGACTGTGCGAATATAATCTTCACCTGTGATCTCCATACCTGCCCGTAACTACTAGTTAACGTAATGGAAATTGCCCGTAATTGCACAACAAGGCCACACATTTAACTGGTGGTTTAGATGAAGCGATACGATAAGTGGGATGAAATACTCTGCGAGGTGTTAAAAGTTTCATAAATCTTCTCGTCAAATGCCTTAATAAAAGGTGAGTATGCGATTGTGGGAAAACGGTAGCTGAATTGTCAGTTGTTATTCATTTGTTTGAGTTTGGAGATGTAAACCATAATACTATATCGACCTGTAAGACGATTCTAATTGTATTTCACTATATAACCCATATTTTGCAAACTATCAAACGATGACATCAATAATGTAGTGGTGAGTAAGCTAGTTACACTATTCGTATTGCATAAACACAAGCTTGTAGTAATTTAAGTTACGTATGAGTGATTTACTATGAGAGGCAAGTATCAGCAATTTGTGCCATATGTACCGTTATTTTGGTTAATGATACCTCTGCTTAAATTAAGATGAATCATACGACTAATTATGAATGGTATAATTTGTGATCGCTGACGGTGGTCTATGGAGAAATAAACACATAATGCGCGTTAAACCACATGTAAGCAGCTTGTACGTGTGAGATGTGAACAGGTCAGGGGTAACAGGAGGCTTGTCCCCCGCAGGGCTAATGTAGGGAGGGAGGTTCGCAGAGAAACATTTCTACTGTACCGCCCCCGGTGCCTTGTGGTGTACATCCTCCCTCGTGGTAAAAACAAGAAACGTCGATTCTCTGTTACGTCTGTCATCTGCAAATATCACGATAGGAATAACAAACTTGGCCACTGGTGGCGCTGTGATGGTGACGTCATTATACTGGAGTTGTACGTTATATGTAGATTCTGAATGTCATGAATATAATATAGATATATTGAAGTATTCAGTTTATTAAAGGCAATTAACGCTTTTTTCATTTGACGTATAAGTGCCACTCCTAGTTCACATTGACTATATGCCTGCTAAGTATTACAAAATCCTACATTTTCGACATAGATATTTATCAACAACTGTAAGTTTCGCTATGGTATTTCTTGTTGTTGGTTGAGGTTTTTTCACATGTTGCTTAGGTTTAATAACCCTCCTGGCATAAACAGCAGCGATGATATAACAAAACAAGAAACATGTACGGCAATGGGCCAGGTACTACAAGAAAGGAATGACTGGGTTAATCTTTTCCGGGTTAAACCACCACCATGACATATTTTCTTTGATTGTAATTCCTCAGACATTGCTGTGCCACCAATATAATCACACACTTGTAATTGCCGCACTAGAAATGCCCTGACTCTTCCCTCATCCCGGGGAGACAAAGACTTCGACCTTCCATTACAAAAACAGATGCAGAATTTCACACCTCCCCCACCCCTGCCCACGGGCCATACCCCCCTCCCCATATCTCGTGCAGCCATTCGGGCGGATGCAGCTGAGACTTGTGAACTGTGAAAATCACTGAAGCTTATCGCCAGGCACCCACCGTATCTCTCTCGGAAGGAAATCTAATAAAACAATGCCGCATTTTAATGAGGCCAACGGATTAAAGTCATTAAATAATCAGAAATTTATCGTGACAAGTTTCTAATTGAATCAAGTCGATGATCTGTGAATATTTAGATATCTTATGCGCCGGATTTAATAATTGTTCAAGTAATAAATCTATAATAATCCTCATGTCCTCGCTCATTTGAATTTCCAGTGACTAATTCATATTTTGCCTGACAGAAATCCTGATTTACTGGACCACCGTAGCAACTCTTGCGAGAAACCTGATACACTCAAACATGAGCTAGTTTTGAATACGTGTTGAAAAAGGATATTTTCACGAAGCTAATTTCAGTTCTCTGACGTGAACACTTCTCACCGGAGACACCGGAAGTGATGTTTTCTGCGCACGCAATCTCCGCCATTGTTGCGCGCGGACGTTAAATTAACAGATCGAATTAGTCATCGGCGAGAAATCTCTCAACAGATGCTTGTCGGCGGCGATAAGCGCATCACGGGGGAGAGACTAATGTCCGGCAGTGATCCGGCAGGTGTCCGCGGGTAATACTAAACCACCGACCACCGTCTGACGGACACGGGAATGACCGGAGGATGGTCTCAGGGGGGTGCCGTGGGAGAAGCGCGCTCATTAAAGTTTAACTGCCGGGGATTTACACACTTTAATCTAATTGTTTTCTTGATGTTCCCTCCGAGTTTTAATGATGAAAAGTGACAGCGCCGACAAAACATAATTTGTAATTGCGGCGTTCTAACGTGTCAATATCTAATGAGTTATGAATCATAATCAGCACATGGTGGGATAAGAAGAAAATGGGGCAGCGAGAACAATTGTCAAAGCAAGATACTTTGTATGTACATTATATATTCATGTTTACCATTTCCAAATCTATCCCACTAAATTAATACAAGAACCAACAACATCAACGTGCATTTAACTTAATCCGACCCTGCATGGCTCTCCCCACTTTTTGTCCCTCCGTCACATCAAAGACCCGGTACTACCTGACATCTGGCGGGCCCATTAAACCAGGCCCCGGGACCCCCTCCCCCTCCTTCCCCCTCGCTCCCCCGGGCCACTTACCCACAACAGGTAAAGCGGTATGCGTCGGGGACAGAGGAAATTACAGAGCTCCACCGATTATTATCAAAATTAATGAGCGGACAATGGAGTAAATAAAGTGTGATGCGGAGTAAATGGACACATGTCACCTCTGCTGAGCCACCCTGGGGATTTCAATGCACAAGGTCGCTAAACTGAGGTGACATCAATCTACCCTCCCACAAAGTTTGGCAACTTGCATCATTAATGTGAAATGTAATGCGCTACAAAGTTATAGCGAAACAAAGTTGTGAGCTGGCGATCATGAAACTTGTACGAACCGCTGTTTCTATGGAAAGTTTCGTTCTCGCGGCAACTGTCGGGTAGCGATGATGACCTTAACTCAGGCAACTGATGCCGGTTTTTTGTGCTGGCCATGGGTATACCATAGATGTATTACTGTCGCTCCTCCTGGTCTTCTTACAGTCTCGTGTCAACCATCGGGCTGCGATGGTGACGTTCGACTCCTTCACTCTGGAGATAACTGTATCTTTATAGGTGATAAGATGCATAACAAAACTAATCACTATTTGAATGCATCATCAATAAGAAATGAAGCATGAACATCAGTCAACTAGAATATATATTCATAGAGTTTCCTTTTGTTTTGCAGAAAACAAAGGCGTCAACTAAGAATAGTTTCTATTCAACGTTTAAGCTTAATCGTTGCCATTGGTGTACCTGATGGGTCACTGTCCCCGTTACAGTATCAAAGCCACAAAGGATAATAAATAAAAGCAACAACGTATAAATCATTAAGCGATGATGATAACTGTAACCTAGCAACATGTCGGCCACGTGGCGTTCACACGTGACCTCTTCCGCTCTTGTCTCGGGGGAATCCCCCATCTCCCTACGCGCCACCACCTTCCACGTGATTAGCCACGTGATTACACACGTCACGTGCTTGTCACATGACACACAGACAAGTCCAGGTGTTCTGTCCGTCAAACTTCCCCCGCTTTTTTTACCACAAAAACTTTCCCCGTCCGGAACAATCGAGCGAGACTAATTTCTATTACGCGCACTCGACTTCATCTAATGTTCTTTTCCAGCGAACCCCCTCTGGCTTTTAATTCACTGCCGAACTACAAATCACCCATTGTGTTGACCTTATTTTCCAGCTCACTGATCACTTCAGCAACACAGTATTTTTTGTCATGACTGTATCTGTTGACACTGGAATCCACAGTCCAGCCTAGACAGCGCTTGGCGGTCAGGCAATGCATAAGTAACCTCTAATGAATCAGTTTATTTCTATTGTTTGTTCACACAGATATGAGAAAACATTTGTTATTAGTGGCATTGAACACGTGAATGAACTTAACGAGTCATCACAATTATCTATGTGGACTAAACAGTTCATAAAATTACACTGTAAATAAATCCATATTTATTCATTATGTAGACATTACTTCCGTATTGTAGGTTCAGTGCGCTTGTTTAGTAGTGATATTGCGTGGATAATATCTGACGGTTTTTGCTGGCGTGATTAAATGTTTGGGACGATGATTCAAACGCCTCAGCAAACCTCGCCAAACTAATTCACCACCATTAAAATGACAAATGTGGCGGAGGATTCCCGGCAACATGTCCGCCGGCCAGGCAGGGCACGGGCTGGGTGATTAATAGCGCCAGGAATTGTTCTCAATATCACCAGTCCCCCCCCCCCCCCATTTCCTCCATGTCTCTCTCCAGAACATCAGTGTTGCGTTGGTTTGTAGGATAGACCGGGGAGGGGTGCCTGTAACAGGAGGGCGTGGGGGGTCAGAGGTCATCTCAGATGTATTGTCTGTGTAATCCTCCTCGCCACACGAGGAAGAATCTGCAGAATGTTAAACTGTTGTTCTTATTGGATGTGAGGCTGCTGTGGTCTGAGCTGCTCTGGCACTGGCAACTTTGCCGCGAGACGATATCTAAGTAACTCAAGCATAATTTATGTTTCTCGGAACAGCACAAGTGGTTTTATGTGTGTCTTTTGTTGCGCAACTTAAGTTCACTTTCAAAAAAAGACTTGACCCCATACATGCAGATTAGATTTTGCAGTTAATGAGCATGGGTAGATTAGGGAATTATTTGAACAGTGCACTGAGTACGGGTTAAAGAAGCTGAGCCTCTGTGCATGTAACAATGTCAAATATGGCACTGTTCTTGTTTAAAGCTTGGTGCTGTGTGATTTGATGTCATGTACTCTATGAAATAGCAACAATTCCTGAGTTAGGCATCAGGTGTCTGAGAGAAACAAACTGTGGCCGGGCACAAGGATGTCCAGTTCTAACTTTCCTCGGGGCTCGCGTCTGACGGAATGTTTGTTAATTAAATCAGAAACTCTTTGTCCGCCGGACTCCGCACATCTCACACATCTCACAGGAGAGAAATTCGCATGCCTGCCCATCACACGCTCCATTTCACGCGCAAAAATTCATAACTGCAGGAAATGATGGTGCGCGTGATGAGGTGGCTGTGCAGTGTGCGGGCCCAGGGGGGCGATGTTTAATAACAAGTGCGCGATTTGTCAGGGGTGATGGAAGAGCAGGAGTAGGCATGGGGTGCCCCTGGTCAGCGTCAACTGTGTGAGTCAGAAAAACTCTATTACATGCAATGCACGCATATAATAATGCCTAATATCATGGTTAACTATTTTCCCATTTCTAAAGATTATATTGAAGTTGGAAAGATTCGGCTTCATTGCTGAATTCTGAACTGATTACTTCTATCTTATACATTTTATACAAATCGTGTATCCGTTTCATGGCTATATTATAAACTATACCGCATATGCATATTCTAAACACAATTAAAACCTTCTCTAAGTTCACGAGAATTCGATGACTCGAATCAACGTAACAGATCAAGTAGTGCCCGTAGACTGGTTGACTGTTGATTCACTAGATGGCGGCATTAGTTGTCACCTTTGTCAGTAGTATATACAGCGTATCGGGTCGAGGTATTAGTACTACTACAAAAGTAAGTCAGGTGGAGTAGTTGAAGCAAGGTAGTAGTTAAATAGTGACATTTATCACTGATCACCCCGTTACTCTCATCCCAGGGAGACGCGCTACATGGAGACGGTGCTTTATCGGTGGATCAGGCGAATTGCTGCTGAACCCCAATCCGGAATGCTGGAATAGTACCTATAATAAGATGAAGGCAAAGCTTATGGCCCACTCAAAGTTTATGTTACATCCTTTTCATGTCTGAAATCACTGAAATAATCTCGAGGTCGCTAGTCATTATTACTTAGTACTTTTCTCCATGCATTAATGTGTCAGCCCTTTGTGATAAGATTTATTTCATCATATATTGTAACCTATATTATGAGGTGGGCAGCATACAATTACTTAGGTAGCATTTCAGATCACCCACTATATGTCCTGATCTCCCCTCGCTGTCCCGGCTTACACCCGATATACCATTTATCCCCATTCTCTCCATGCCTAACCATCTAATCCCCCTCTCTCTCCTAGCTGTCCTGGCTTCCCCCTGACATAACATCTAATCTCCGATCTCCCCTAGCTGCCCTGGCTTCCCCCCGATTTCCCTTCGATGCCCCGGCTTACCCCCGATATAACATCTAATCTCTGACCACCCCGAGCCACGCCTTCTAATCCCCGATCTCTCCATGCTCCCTCTGCCCTCGATGCCAATGACCCCAGCCCCCTCCCCCTCCGATCCCCGGTCCACTTCAGTTAATATCTTTACAAATAATTATTATTATATGATCACCATTGCTCAGTTATTAGTTGGCACAAGACAATCATAAAGGTCATCATCATCTAGAGATGGAATCAAGCTGGGAGCTTATCAGCGATGAGAGAAAACTGTCCGATCTGACTTCATCTTAATCCCCACATCAGCTGAGCGCTCAGTTTTGTCTTATACTTATGACATGTTCACCTGGTCGATGAGTGTGGGTTAGCTCTGAAGATAAACGAACACTCATTTCATTGATTTCGCTTTATTTTGCTGTCCATTCAACATTAATTGACATGAAGCCCCGTAAACTTAATTGTTTGTACCTCGGGGGGTATCCTGACTTGAATGGGTGGTGCAGGGGGCGGACTTAATTTTGCGGGTGTTTATTTCCACTTCGGAGGTGGTGCGGGTGGTTTTCTCGTTGTTTTTCTATGAATTTCCATATCATATGAGTTACTCATGGGTCACCAAGATACATGTAGGTGTAGGGAAGTAGGCTTAATTATAATATGTGATATAGCAATTTCAGAGCAATTAGACTTCATATCATAGCGAATGTGGACCACATAATTAACTAATAATACCATGGATACCTCGAGGAGCAACTTGTTGTGACGTACGACAGACACTTATATCGTCGAGTGACAGGCCATGTGGTAGGGAAGGAGGCTTATACATGATGAGACTTCACAGGGCAGACACGCATTTGTGGTGCACGCAATTGCTTGCCAGGACATGGAAACATGAGTAGGGATAAAAAGGCTACAATGAGCAAATTTAATGTTTTTCTTTCCTTTTGTTCCTTCGAGAGAGCGATTTTTACTTTTTATTTTATTTTGAAATGTTATTGCTTAAGTAGGAGGGTCCGCTTGTTTCTTCCTTGATATATAGAGATAAAAGAAGAGTGCGTGGGGTCTCAAGCACACGCGGACAGGCCTCAGAGAAATACTTATTTTACTTTATTCAGTCGATCAGAACTTATAAGCGATCATAAAAAAGTTTAGAATGATTTACGTATGTCCGCCATGTCATGAGAAGCAGAGGGAGGCAGCAGTAAACAATAATCATTTCACCCACGCTATCGTCTTTTATTTAGGCAATTGTTGTTTTCCATTTGCATATGCGTATTTAAAGACGATAAAACAATACATAACGTTAACAATTCTCACGAATGGATTAATAGGCCTACTGGGAAACTATGTGATTATTGATACATAGAAGTGTGGCCACACGATGATAACAGGTTTGAGTTTTCCAAACACGTGATTATTATCTATTCATATTTTACCCAAATTAAAGTTAATGAATATGCAATTATTGGGAAATGTACGTGCTGCTTCATTCATGGCGGGAATGTGTTGCTGGCTGACTAAACATCGTGGGCACATCACTGTCAAAGGTGTTCCGATCAATTGTTTTGACCTCCATGCTTTTCAAACAAACTGCATGATATGTTTATTTCTTTTGGCAACGTTCAAAGCCATGGATGAAAACAACCGGAAATCATTACCTAGTCCTTCCACTGTACATAGATAAATGATCACTGCCGTTCAATGATCATGACTGGATTATAGTCAGCTGTAAATGAATAACCCACAAGGAAATGTAGAGATGTAACCCACAAGGAAATGTAGAGATGCAATCCACAAGGAAATGTAGAGATGCAATCCACAAGGAAATGTAGAGATGCAATCCACAAGGAAATGTAGAGATGCAATCC